>MU764016.1:3285-46737 GCA_026770625.1 Nicotiana glauca | reverse complement strand
TATATATATATATATATATATATATATATATATATATATATATATATATATATATATATATATGTATGAGGAGTTATATGGTGGAAAACCTATCAAATGAAAGATCTTCGAGTCTAGTTTCTAACCTTCAAACCGTTCGTCATTTGGATATTTCTACAAGGAGTTATGGATATTTTAGTAAAAGGTGTCTAGCAGGGGAAAACTTGTAATACGAGGTACAACCAGCACAGCGCAAGGTACAACTCGCTGAAGCATCTGTGCATTTATAAGGTGGTCACGGGCAGCAGGAATTTTTAGGCATTTTCTTGAGCCAGGGATTGGTTCTTTCATGGTGGATTCGACCTTGGGGACTACTTAAGAATACAAGGTGAGTTTTTTTTTTTTGGATATTTTAAGTTAATAACATTCTATTAACACTAGTATTAATATTATTCAATCTTTGAAATCCCTATAAATCTTTCAAGTTGTTCAAGAACACCAAATTGTCCAAACATTGGATTTTTAAGGAAAATCTTCAAGAAGGTAATGCAAATTCTTCAAGCTCATTTCTTATGAGACGGTGAGAGTAATTCTAATATTTGTTTCAAGTTGTTATGGTTGGATAATTGATTTTATAAACCCTAGTTCACGGCATGAATAGTGTTCTTGAGAAAATGAGGGAAAGATGAATAGTGTTTTTAGAAATGAAATTAAAGGATGCAATGAACCTATGGAATCATTTTCTAGATTAGTTTGAAGTGTTCAACTAAGTAATTACCAAATTGAGTGTTTTGGAAATGTTGGTTAAGGAAGACGATGAATAGTAATTTGGCAGTGTTGGAGAATTAATGTAGTATCATTGATGACTTCAAATAGGTATTAAATAGTAAGTGAACCTATTAGACGATGTGAGCTGGAGGCTTGTAGTCAACTTGTGAGCCATAAATGGATATTGATAAATATTTTCGAGTCTTATTGGGATTGTAATTGTAGATATCAATTTGTTGGTGGCGTATGAGCATTTTACTCAATGATATAATGTCGGAGGAGGACTAAAAGCTTGTGAATATTAATAAAGCGAAAGCGAGTTTTGGAGCGTTGGGCATCGATCGAATTGTTTAAACGGATATGGAGCCGTCTATAGAACTTTGGAGCGATGCAAGTCTCTTTTCTAACCTTGTAAGAGGAAATTAACCACATAGGTGAACTAAATGAGTTTGCTTGAGAAAAAGCGAGATTGAGTTTGCTCATAAAATGTCTTGAAAAGAGTTGAAATTGAGGAATTTGAGATTTTAAAAGTTTTCATTTGAACTTCGTATTTTTCAAGAGAATTGAAGAATATTATAATAACTTAAGAAATCTATGTGTAACCGCGTCGCAATTATATTCTGCGAGCGGGGTAAATTTCACCTATTCTCATGAGAGCGGGTCGTTCGCCTCGGCAGATTAAATAGATGCATCTATGGTTTGTGTCATTCAACCCTCGGTAGTGCACAATTTATATTTATATATTGGATCGGGCCATATGACCTCGGCATGATTTTCTCATGATTGAATTGATTGCTTTGGAATTTATAATAATTGATATTGCCTCTTTGGCCTGAGATAAATTGCTAAATGATGAGAAATAAATTTGGATATTTCTTAATTATAAAAGAACTGCTTACTTAATTCATAATATTGAGCTTACAACCGTTTTGTACAACCCATGCTTGAATTATATCATTGGCATTTTATTTATAGCCCATAGTAAGTGTAGGAGTCGATTCCTCGTCACTACTTCTTCGAGGTTAGACAGGATACTTACTGGGTACGCGTTGTTTTCGTACTCATACTACACTTGTTGTACATTTAGTTGTACAAGCACATATATATTTAGTGGCCTTTTGGGCGCAGAGGCATGGTTAATGCGGGGACTTGGGTGGGCTGCATTACATATTATGACCCACAGCCAACAGAGTCTCCTACAGAGTATTTATATTTTCTTTCCTTTCCAAATTTGTATTCCAAACAGATGTTGTATTTCATTTTATTTCTTAGTTTATGCTCATACACTTTAGACATCGGGTTCTGGGTGATTATGGGTTATTCAGTATTGAGATTGTTAAGAACATGATTATTTACTTTGTAATTTCCATCTCCTATTATTTAATGAAGGCAAACTAGGATTTCAAAAATATTAAAATGAGAACCAAATTAAATTATTTATTGTTGGTTTGTCTGACAATGGTGTCCAGCGCCATCACGACCCTTAATGGATTTTGGGTCGTGACAAACCTGATTTCTCCATTCTCTACCTCTAATTTCTTGAAAATGGACAACGACATAAGATTTAGAGAAGTTCCTGAATCACACAAAGATTTTTGAAACTTACTATTTCCTAAAGAGCAAGGTATTGTAAAACTTCCTGGATCTCTACTTTTTTTAGAGAGCTTATTTTGCAAGATGGCACTACAGTGCTCTGTTAGCTTGACAACCGATATCTCTTCCATTTTTCTCTTATTGGACAATATCTCCTTCATTAATTTAACATAAGCTGACATCTGAGAAAGCATCTCTGTGAAAGGTATATTCACATGCAACTACTTGAACACTTCTAGAAAGCGCTCGAATTGTTTGTCCAATTTCTCTCTTCTTTGTTTCTGGGGTAAAGGTAGAGTATGCATATTTGCTCTCTTCAGTCTCATTATTTGTTGCAATATCATTTTTCTTCTTTTTTTTAAGATCTAATATTCCCCTTCTTCTTGAGATCATCCTCTACCATCCCTGCACCTTTTTGAATGTCATCATTTTTCTGCTTTTCCACAATCTTCACCTATCTTTCAATAGGCTCGTCCTTTTGCTTTTATATGGGATCCTCCAATTCGTGCCCACTCCTCAAAGAAAATACATTTATTGTCTCTTTTGAATTTCTTTCTGTATTAGTAGGGAGCACTCCTGGGACCCTCTTAGATAATAGAGTAGCTAGTTGCCCAACAGTCTTTCCAAGTTTCAAAAAGATGTGCCCAGTTCTTTGATAGCTGCACTATGGGCGTCTAGCCTCTTATATGTCTTGATAATGAAGGCTTTCATTAGATCTTCCATGCTAGACTGATTATACTATGGAGGATGATATTGCTTCCTCTACTAATTTTGAAAACCTGGAAATCCTTGTCCCTGGGTCTAGAGTTATTTTGCTGCCATGAGTTCAAGCCACCACTTGGTGAATTCCATGAAAAGCCTAGGTGCCTCTGTCCCATAGGATTGAAATTACTACTATACTGGGAGTTGCCCCTATCAAATCTTCTCACAGCATTTACCACTTCATCTGCAGCTAAGGCCTGGCACTTATGCATAGGATAACCCATTCCACAGAAATCACAAACTGGTGATGGTTGGCTCTGGACTTTGGCTAAGGTCAATTTTCTTATCTCTTTGGCCATGGCTTCTAGTTGGGATTGCACTGTTGTGTTAGAATCTACTTGATGAACCCCAATTGATTTTCTTCTATCGTTACTCTCTGTAGGCTACTGGTTAGCATCTTTAGAGAGTTCATCAAGAATTGCCATAATCTCCTCAGGAGTCTTCTTCAATAAAGGACCTCCAACTACAGTGTTCAGAGTTCGTCGTGAGAGAGGTGTCAGTCCATCCTAAAATTTTTGGATTTGCATCTATAATTCAATATCGTTATGCTGACACTTCCTTGATATCTCCTTGAATCTTTCCCGAGCCTCAACAACTATTTCAGTGTTTGTCTGGCAGAAGTTGTGAATTTCCCATCTGAATTTTACTGTTTTGCGGCTGAGAAGTATTTGTCATGAACTTTTCTAGTCATATCTTCCCATGTCCTGATTGACCCCGTTGGTAAGCTACGAAGCTAGTGCTTCGCGTCATCCTTCAGTGAAAAGGGGAATGCCCTTAAGTATACTACATCTTTTGACACTCCATTGTACTAGAATGTTCATGATTTCCTCAAAATCTATCAAGCGAGTTTTTGTGACGACCCGAACCGTCGTCTCATGAGTTACCGCTCTGTTTTCCCCATTTTATGCTTCTTCATATTTCATTATCAGTGTTTGATATTTTAGAGTTGATTTGGATTGGTTTTGGTAGAAAATAAGACACTTAGTCTTTTTAAGGAAGGCTTGACTTGGAAAAGTCAATCGGACGTTGACTTATGAGTTAGGGGGCTCGGATGGGATTTTCGGTAATTTGGTTAGCTTCGGGAAGTAATTTGTGCACGAGAAGTGCGATCAGAATTGATTTTGGAGGTCCAGTGTAGAACTAGGCTTGAATTGGCGAAGTTAGTATTTTGGTGAAGTGCGATTGATAGGTGAGATTTTTACCCGAGGGTTGGAATGAAATTCCGAGAGTTGCAGTAGATTCGTTAGGTGATTTGGGATGTGTGTGAAAAATTTCAGTTGAATCGGAGGTGTTTAGGTCGGGTTTTTGATCGAATGCGAGTTTCGGAAGTTTTGGTTGAACTTAGGCTTTCATTTGAGGAAATTTGATGATTTTGATGTTAACTATAGTGTTTTGACGGTTCGAGCAAGTTTGAAAAATGTATTGGGTCACATATGTGTTTTTGGTTGAGGTCCCAGGGGCCTCGGGGTGTTTTCGGATGGCCAACGGGGTAAAAATTGGACTTGAGAGATTGCTAAACTTATCTGGCACCTGGTGTTTTCGCACCTACGGTTTTGGGACCGCAGGTGCTATCTCGCGGAAGCGGTCAATGGGGGCGCAGAAGCGGAAGTGGGGCTCAGGGCAGATTCCGCAAAAGCGGAAGCCTGGCCGCTGAAGCAGTTCCGCTGGAGCGGATATTTAGCCGCAGAAGCGGTCTTGAATTTTTAAAAGGGGAACCGCAGGAGCGGTAGAAAGACTGCAAAAGCAATAGTCACAGGTGCGGTAATTAGACCGCAGAAGCGAAAATGTCTGGATAGAACCATTTAATTAAACCTTTGCGAACTTTTGAAAGAACACAACATTTCCACTTCGGACTAAGAGGGTTTTGGGCGATTTTGAAGAGAGTTTCGAGGGCTTTCATCAGGTATGGATTCTTGGACTTAGAATACGTTATTATGGTGACACTGAAAACCCAAGGAATTAAAGGTTAAAAATGGAGGTTAGGGCTTGAAACTTAAGAGAGTTAAACTAGGGATTTGAGAGGTCAAATGGACTCCGATTCTAGTGAATTTGATATGTATAGACTCATGGCGAGATAAGGAACATTTTGGTATAAAAATTTATGACTTTCGAGAAGTGGGCCCGGGGCTCGGGTTTTGCTAGTTTCGAGATTTTTGCTATTTCTCACTTGTTTTTGATTGGGTATTGTTCCCTTAGCATATTGTGATGTATTCGCTCTTATTTTGGTTACATACGACACGCGTGGAGGCCGGTTTGAGGGGAAAAGGCATCGCGAGCTAGAGATTGCGCTGGTTCGAGGTGAGTAATGATTGTAAATGATAGTCTGAGCGTTTGAAACCCCGAATTTGCACATCTTAGTGCTGTATTGAGGTGACTTGCACGTCGGATAGCGAGCGTGGGGTGGAGCACCGTTGGGGATTATGACTTGGTCCGTCCCGATTGATGAAATCACTACGTATTTGACTGAAACTACTTGTTATCATCGTACTTTGGGCTGATTGCCATGTTTGGGCTTTGTGCCAACTATGTGAATCCTTCAGGGATTGATATTACTGTTTTCGCATTTCTTTGCATATTATTTGATCTCGGTTCAGGGTTTTAATACTGTTTTGCAAAACTCAGCCATTTTTCTTAGATTTGAAAACTTAAACGATATTTTATTGATGTTTTGAGCTGAGGACTATTATTTTAATATTGCCCAAGTGGCTTATGTGTATTTCTGGACTGAGCATGGATTGGGTTGCGCTTCGCAGCAGTGTTATAGTGATTTCTGGAGATATGGATGGCTCGAGCTGCGCGCCGCAGCGTTATTGTAATGATATTGAGGCCGAGGACCTAGTTGATGCCACGAGATGGCTTGATTATTTGCGCTTGGGCTATAGGAGCCCCTCCGGAGTCTGTACACATCCCCAGCGAGCGCCGTTGACGTTAAATATATGGATGGCTCGTGCTGCACTCCGCAGTGGGTACCGGAGTGTACCGTCATATGCATTGCATTGCACTCATGCATTTGTTCCTATTTGTATTATCTGTCATGACATTTCAGCACTCTCATTTCATTGGCTTCCATGCTACTTCTTGCACTACTTACCTGATACACGAGTGTTATTTGTTAATAGAGTGTTGTGCCCGAGGGGCTGACTTATGTGCTGACTTGCACTATTTGTTTCGCATTCATTTGCTTAACTATTGGAAAAAGATGTTTTCAAAAGAGGTTTAAAACTGAGTCCAGATATTTCCAAAGATTTCACGGTTTCACTGTTTTCTTAGAGGGTTGCACTATTCTATATAGCATGATGACTTGCTTTACGTGGTTTCTTGCTGCTTAGTTATTATTTACCTTTATTACTTACTGAGTTGGAGTACTCACTTTACTCCTTGCACCTCGCGTGCAGTTGCAGGTATTCATTCACCCGGTAGCGGGTGTTGATCGCGTGGAGGCAGAGTTGTAGAGGTTTTAGCGAGGTGACTGTCAGCGTTCGTAGTACCACGGTCCTTTTATGTTATTCATTATTTTTACTCAATGTATTTCTAGATTGTAATGTGGGTATTTCATTCTTATAGATGCTCATGACTTGTGATACCCCGATTTCGGGATGAGTCGGGATGGGTTCTCTGTTTTATCATGTTTATTCTGCATTATGATTTGAGTATCTATGATTCAGACTTATTCATGCTAAGTAACTGTTAAAGGGGCATTGTTGTTCTGTTGGCTGGCCTTGTCTTCACGAGAGGCGCTTTCACGATCGGGTTTAGGAATTGGGTCGTGACAAGTTGGTATCAGAGTCTAGGTTACTAGGTCTCACGAGTCATGAGCAAGTTTAGTAGAGTCTCGCGGATCGTTACGGAGATGTCTGTAATTATCCTCGAGAGTCTGCAGAACCTTTAGGAAAGCTTCACTTTCTTGGAATTCTTATCGTGCGTACTTGATTTAGCTTGAGATATGACTCTTGAAATTCCTTCCACACGTTTGTATGCGCACGTGAGTGCTCAGCGTCAGATGTGCCTTGATGGTTTGTGATTTCCCGATCAAGGGGCGAGATGTAATCTCTGTGAGTTTGATGTTGGGCCAGTCTGGAGGACTTGAGGCCGGATCTTTGCCATGGTTTGAGCACCGAGGTGCTGATAATGTGAGCAAGTGTTTTGAACGTGTATGTTCGGTATTGTCCCTATTAGCCGGAATAGCGGTTTGGTATTCAGGTGATGAGTATGTTAGTACTGCGAGATGTATGTATATGACTTGGTAGTGACGAGGAAGTCTGCAGGATAATAGATGAACTGTTAAGTGATTCGATTCCTATTGTGGTTTAAAGTGTAGCCGAATTATGGGCGCGTGAAGATTATTTTCGTATCTCCTAGTTGGGAAGTGAAGTGCATTGCATGCGGCGGTATGAGTTCAGACTCAGGAAGAATAATGACAGTGTAACGTATATGACTGTGAAAGGTGTTCTGAAATACTAAATTGAGGCGAAGCTGGTGGGTTATCTCCTGCGGAGTGTTCTTAAGTGATATTCTCCTTATGTGTACGTTAAAGGATCTCATGTGTAATTGAAAGGTACGTATTGTAGATTTGGGTCGCTTAAGAGAGTGGACTCAGCTGATGTAGGGATGAATGCGAGATTTGTAGAGGATTACAGTACTAGATGATCTGTGTTTTCACAAACTTGTGCATGATTTGAGTTTAACCTCACTATGGTATTGTGGCATCATTAGGGTAAAAGTATTATGGATTATTGAGTATGTCCTGATATATGGCTTCGAGCCAAGTTGGGGAGGTTGTTGTTGATTAGCTGATCGCACGGTTATGTGCTATGTTGGTTCCGTTTCGAGGTATGCTGGAAAATCAGTCCTGGTTGCAGAAATTGAGCCGAGGATAGCACGAGTGAAACAAAATTTTGACAAAGGTTATATGGTGATTCATATATGTGAGAAAATAATAGGATGCCTTGAGCTGTTGTTGATAAAGAATGCTCAGTGTATATAGAATGAAGATGTTTGTTTGTATTGGAATTAGATCATATCCTGCGGTGTCAAAGTGCTAATAAGGCACGAGTGGTTCTGTTCGTTAAGTCAGGTAAATTGCAGTTTGAATAAGAATGAATGACTCTCGAGAATGGTTTATTGTGTTCAAGATTCTACATGTAACAATCAGGTGTCTCAAGGTTATGTATGTGGTCAGAGACCGTGTTTTCATCGGAAAAAGTCGAGGCTTATGGTATTTTTATGTCGATTATGGGATCCTATGTATCGATATCTGGAAGGTAATGGTAACGAATTCAGATTCGCAGGAAGTTCTTCAAGTAAAGTATTCTGGAGTGTGGTATTTCTGGGAACAACTGAGAGAGTATTCGGTGGCCTATGGATCTTAAACAGTGTGGTCTTATATTCGAGTCTCGTGTGGTAAGATTGGATTGAGGCATTGTGATGCTAAAGCGAGGGAGAAATATTAAGTTGATGATGAATCAGAAGGGAAATTAGATAGATGGAATAGCTTGGTAGTAAACCGAAGCAGTATGGTAAGGGTATGATTAATTCTTCGTATGTGTTCGAGGTAATGAGCTTTTACTGCCATTTTGCAGCAATGCTCTTGAGTTTTGGCAGCTTGCTCAGCTTGGTTTGGATAGAAGGATCCAGTCCTGGCAGTTTAGCTTGAGCGAATAGAATTTGCATAGATGTTCTTGTCGGGTTTTACCGTGGTTTGGAGATGAATATATTTTCTATGGGTATGCGAAGCATGGAATGTGTAATGATTCTTCTTCTAGATGGGATTGATGGAAGATCTTAGCTAGATGAGCTACAGTTCAGTTATGAAAAGAAGTTCATAAAATTCTTAGGCAACGGGTAGCCTCATGTAATCAAGGAAATGGTACTACTGAATAGGAGTGATTTGACGAGAGTATATGTCTCAGAAGAAGGGTAATGTGATTAGACTGATGATACTACGATAGTATTGCGGTGCTTTCTAGCTAGATCGACTGCTAATATTTGAAAGTGTTTGATGGCACATGGGAGTTTTAGAATATCTTTCGTGAAATGACTGGGTACTTGAGGTGTAATATGTATTCATACTGTGGAATTTGGGGATTAGGTACAGTGATTTGTGTGCTATATGGAGTTAGAGACTGGGAGTTCTCAGGTATAGACTATGTAGTGGTTGTGGAGCGTGTGTGTTGTTACCGTTAGCGGCTATTGGGATTTGGAGGCCCGGGTGGATCTTTCTTTGCTTGATATATTAGATTTTGGATATGATATTGGGGTGTAGACTGGTTTTCTCAGAGTTGGGTTATTCTAGACTATTGTGCTATGGGCTATGTTGGAAAATGCCACAGATTGCGTGGCGAGGTTCATCGAATCATGTTCTAGCAGAGTGGTTTGTATTCCAAAGACCAGCGGACGGCTAGGAAGGATTTTTTTTCTTAATTGGGCCTTCGTGGCGGATTTCAGTGCAAAGGTTTCTACCATTGATTCAGTTTCGATATTGAGAGATTTTTTCGGATGCGTTTCTTCTGTTGAGATTGTGAATTGCGGTATTTATTTGGTGCTGGGCACTGTATCGTACGGCTCCGGCAGGACTTATAGTAGTGGAAGGAGCAGCTTCAGGCTTCTTGATATTGATTTCATTGGCAAGCCGAGGTGGCTACGTATTTAGCTTGAGTTAGCTTGGTTGTCCCCGAATTGTATTGTTGAGGGATAGGTTGATCGATTGTTATTGAGCTTGTTCGTGATTTGGGGAGGATCTATGAGTTTCTTTCTGTGCTGTGAGACGTTATGATTTGTTGGATTTGGACACATGTGGTGTGGTTCTATTGAGGATTTATAGAGAAAGTCGAGCGGGAAGAGTAATTGAGTGTTGCTCGGTAAATGGAGTATTGTTTATGACCTATCGGGTTGCGTGTCATATGTTATTTGTTTCACCGTGGGTGTAGTGAATTGCTTTGGTTTCAAACATCAAATTATGCGTGGCTGTCGATTTTGAGCATGGCGACTTGAGATATTTCATGTGTAATAGTGTTTGGGTAGGATCGCGCATTGTGGCGAGGGCATGTGGGGGTATGACCCTTTAGGGTAAATTTAGGTATTCTATTTCCATGATATGAGACAGGGTCTCAGCCTTGTGTTGTAATGGTACTGATGAGCTTGAGGTACAGCCCTTTCGTTTGAGTCATTTGTCATGATTTGAGTATGTTCAGACTGTCCCTCATTGGTGCATGTATTATGCAAGTTGTGGCTTAGGCCTGTGTTGAGGTGTCATATCACCAGAGTGGTGTGTTGGATTCGAGGTGATCCTTGAAGTCATTAATGAATATCAACAGATTTGATTTCAGCTTGTTGGAAGGATAATATCGAGGTTCAGTTTGGAAGTCGGCTGTGGTATTAGTCAAAAGGGAAGTGGCTTCATGAATGGTAGATTTGAGAAATGGTTACGGTTTGCTACGTGTTTCATTTATCGTTGGTAGTATATGAAAGTGTTGGAATGAGACTTTAGCTAAATAAGAGGTTTTCTATCGGTATTTGGTTGTTGTGGGTGACTACCGTGAATGGAAGTTATCGTTTCGAGTGCTTGGATTATATGGTATATCACATGATTTCACCTGAGGTTGCAAGTATGGGTTAGTACAGCTGGTTCGGGACTATTCAAAGTATAGGTGTGAGGTTGTGACCATATTTATGGTTTCAGAAGTGAAAAGGTAGTTCTATGGTTTATGGGCTAGACTGGATTAGGTAATTTCAGCTATGTTGTGTTGTCGGACCTATGCGAGATAGGGTGTCGTGGGACCACCCCAGGTATATGCTTGGTAAGGTCATTCAGCTATTGGTTGGCTTCTAGGACAACTCTGGGTACGCTCGAGGATGAGCGTTGGTTTAAGTTGGGGAGGATGTGACGACCCGACCCGTCGTCTCATGAGTTACTGCTCTGTTTTCCCAGTTTTATGCTTCTTCATGTTTCATTATCAGTGTTTGGTGTGTTAGAGTTGATTTGCATTGGTTTTGGTAGAAAATGAGACACTTAGTCTCTTTAAGGAAGGCTTGTCTTGGAAAAGTCAATCGGACGTTGACTTATGAGTTAGAGGGCTTGGATGGGATTTCCGGTGATTTGGTTAGCTTCAGGAAGTAATTTGTGACTGAGAAGTGCGATCGGAATTGATTTTGGAGGTCCGGTGTAGAACTAGGCTTGAATTGGAGAAGTTAGTATTTTGGCGAAGTGCGGTTGATAGGTGAGATTTTGACCCGAGGGTCAGAATGGAATTCCGAGAGTTGCAGTAGCTTCATTAGGTGATTTGGGATGTGTGTGCAAAATTTTAGTTGAATCAGAGGTGTTTAGGTTCGGTTTTTGATCGAATGCGAGTTTCGGAAGTTTTGGTTGAACTTAGGCTTTGATTTGAGGAAATTTGATGATTTTGATGTTAACTATAGTGTTTTGACGGTTCGAGCAAGTTTGAGTAAGGTATTGGGTCACATCTGTCTTTTTGGTTGAGGTCACGGGGGCCTCGGGGTGTTTTCAGATGGCCAACGGTGTGAAAATTGGACTTGAGAGATTGCTGAACTTATCTGGCACCTGGTGTTTTCACACCTGCGGTTTTGGGACCGCAGGTGCGGCCTTGCGGAAGCGGTCAATGAGGGCACAGAAGCGGAAGTGGGGCTTAGGGCAGGTTCCACAGAAGCGAAAGCCTGGCCACTGAAGCGGTTCCGCTGGAGTGGATATTTAGCCGCAGAAGCGGTCTTGGATTTTTAAAAGGGGAACCGCAGGAGCGGTAGAAAGACTGCAGAAGCGGTAGTCGCAGGTGCGGTAATTAGACCGCAGAAGCGAAAATGTCTGGACAGAACCACTTAATTAAACCTTCGCGAATTTTTGAAAGAACACAACATTTCCACTTCGGACTAAGAGGATTTTGGCCGATTTTGAAAAGAGTTTCGAGGGCTTTCATCAGGTATGGATTCTTGGACTTAGAATACGTTATTATGGTGTAAAATCATGGATTAACACTGAAAACCCAAAGAATTAAAGGTTAAAAATGGAGGTTAGGGCTTGAAACTTAAGAGAGTTAAACTAGGGATTTGAGAGGTCAAATGGACTCCGATTCTTGTGAATTTGATATGTATAGACTCATGGCGAGATAAGGAACATTTTGGTATAAAAATTTATGACTTTCGAGAAGTGGGCCCGAGGCTCGGGTGTTGCTAGTTTCGAGATTTTTGCTATTTCTTGATAGTTTTCGATTGGGTATTGTTCCCTTAGCATATTATAATGTATTCGCTCTTATTTTGGTTAGATACGACACGCGTGGAGGCCGATTTGAGGGGCAAAGGCATCGCGAGCTAGAGATTGCACCGGTTCGAGGTGAGTAATGATTGTAAATGATAGTCTGAGGGTTTGAAACCCCGGATTTGCATATCATAGTGCTGTATTGAGGTGACTTGCACGCCGGATAGCGAGCGTGGGGTGGAGCACCGTTGGGGATTGTGACTTGGTCCATCCCGATTGATGAAATTACTAC
Source organism: Nicotiana glauca (assembly GCA_026770625.1). NCBI lineage: Eukaryota > Viridiplantae > Streptophyta > Magnoliopsida > Solanales > Solanaceae > Nicotiana > Nicotiana glauca. The sequence continues at coordinate 34,138 of MU764016.1, read as the reverse complement.
GTATTTGACTAAAACTACTTGTTATCATCGTACTTTGGGCTGATTGCCATGTTTGGGCTTCGTGCTAACTATGTGAATCCTTCAGGGATTGATATCACTATTTTCGCATTTCTTTGCATATTATTTGATCTCGGTTCAGGGTTTTAATATTATTTTGCAAAACTCAGCCATTTTTCTAAGATTTGAAAACTTAAACGATATTTTATTGACGTTTTGAGCTGAGGACTATTATTTTAATATTGTTCAAGTGGCTAGTCTGTATTTCTGGACTGAGCATGGATCGGGTTGCACGCCGCAGCAATGTTGTAGTGATTTCTGGAGATATGGATAGCTCGGGTTGCGCGCTGCAGCGGTATTGTAATGATATTGAGGCCGAGGGCCTAGTTGATGCCACGAGATGGCTTGATTATTTGCGCTTGGGCTGTAGGAGCCCCTCCGGAGTCTGTACACACCCCCAGCGAGCGCCGTCAACGTTAAATATATGGATGGCTCATACTGCACTCCGCAGTGGGTACCGGAGTGTACCGTCATATGCATTGCATTGCACTCATGAATTTGTTCCTATTTGTATTATCTGTCATGACATTTCAGCACTCTCATTTCATTAGCTTTCATGCTACTTCTTGCACTACTTACCTGATACACGAGTGTTATTTGTTAATGGAGTTTTGTGCTCGAGGGGCTGACTTATCTGCTGACTTGCACTATTTGTTTCGCATTCATTTGCTTAACTGTTGGAAAAAGATGTTTCCAAAAGAGGTTTAAAACTGAGTCCAGATATTTCCAAAGATTTCACGGTTTCACTGTTTTCTCAAAGGGTTACACTGTTCTATATAGCATGATGACTTGCTTTATGTGGTTTCTTGCTACTTAGTTATTATTTACCTTTATTACTCACTGAGTTGGAGTACTCACTTTACTCCCTGCACCTCGTGTGCAGTTGCAGGTATTCATTCACCCGGTAGCGGGTATTGGCCGCGTGGAGGCAGAGTTGTAGAGGTTTTAGCGAGGTGACTGCCAGCGTTCGCAACACCACAGTCCTTTTATGTTATTCATTATTGTTACTCAATGTATTTCTAGATTGTAATGTGGGGATTTCATTCTTATAGATGCTCGTGACTTGTGACACCCCGATTTCAGGCTGAGTCGGGATGGGTTCTCTGTTTTATCACGTTTATTCTGCATTATGATTTGATTATCTATGATTCAGACTTATTCATGCTAAGTAACTGTTAAAAGGGGCATTGTTGTTCTATTGGCTGGCCTTGTCTTCACGAGAGGCGCCATCACCACCGGGTTTGGGAATTGGGTCGTGACAGTTTTAGGATCTTCATTCACCTTCCCTCTGAAGACACAGTTTTTCTGGATAGTTTGAAGCAAGCCTTGCTTCAACTCGAAATTATTTGTTGCTACTGTAGCAGGTCCCTGATTGTAGACGAGTCTAGCATAATCGCCCAAAGATCTACCAGGCCTGGGTACCGCATTCTCGAAGTATTCTTCAATCAAGAGTCGATTTAGATGGAATCATCAACCCCTATCATATTCGACGGTCTCCTCAGCAGCTCTACGGGCTGCCTTAGCTGCTATATTTGTAGCTTCTTCTCTAAGCTGTGTTGCCTCTCTTGCAGCTAAATTTACCTCATCTTCACCATCATTAGCCTTGTGTTCTTGAGTTGAAGGTTGCCCCAAGAACTATCCGGTTAGTTCTTTTTCTTTCCTCAACTGTCGTAGAATCTTTTTTACCTCTGGATTGTATGGGATTAATTCCTTTGAAGAAGATTGATTCATACACCAGAGAGGTCAATATGTTGCCTGCACACGGAAGAGGAAACCCATGAAGAATAAAAAAACTAAAATAAAATAAAATAAATTCCTGAATTAGAACCAAAAACTATTTTGAGCACTATTGATTGCCAATCCCAGGCAACGATGCCAAAATTTGACGAGCACAAAATACAACACAAAATTGATGCTCGCTAATCAAAGATAGGGTTGTCTAATTATTTTCTCCACATAGATTGGATTTAAAACTTAACATTATTCTGGATGATCAAACTGGATTTGTAGTAATTATGAACTACGTTTAACTACTAAAATAAAGCAATTGACAGCAAGGAATTAAAGATTTGCAGAGTGGTTTCTTATAAATGTGAGGAATAAGGGTCTGACGGGATAGGTACAAGATAGCTATTTGGGATTTAACTCTAGTTTAATTCACTCTAATGTTCCAATGATTCTCACAAATTCACTCGATTGTTCAAACGTGCAATCAAGACTCCTCTCTCGATTAAATCTTAGCTCTATGATGTGAACTAATACAAGCACTATGAAGTAGTCAAGCATGAGTTAATGAATTGGTTCTTAGGAAAATGCCTCTCGAATATTCTCCTAACTTGATTCAATCAACAATTCAACAAACTCGTTCGATTACTTAAGAGAATCAGTGAATTAATCAAACAAAATAATACAAAAATAATTACTAAGACATAACCTGACGAATAAAGTTGCAACAATTCAAAAACTCCTTAAACAAATTCAAGCACGAATTAGAGTTAAAAGTCTACATATATTTATCAAACCACCATATCCTTCAAACTTTAAGGGAAATTACTCCATAATCATGGAGAAAGTCATCACAAATATAATTAAAGAATAAGAAAACATCAATCTAACTTTACAATCCGAACTCTCGTATTGATTTGATGGAAAGATGATGAAATCTCGTGTCTTGTAGCCTCCAATGCTCTCCTAAATCTTCCAAGGTCAAAAGTCCATTCAAAAACGTCTTTTTGGTGTATTTATACCCTGTAGGAGTGGGCTCGGGCGAAATTACCTTTTCCTAGACGAAAAAGGATAAATAATCTGAGAAAATTACACACGCGTGCCGCGCGATGCGCCGCGTCATGCGGGGTGCTTGTGGAGAAGTTCATAGAGCATGTTTTGAGGGGCAGCAACCCAGTTTAATCCCTTAGACTTTTACTCATACTTCAAAGCTCCAACTTGTTCAATTAGGTCCCAAATATCTTTAACTCAAAATCACTTCATACAAGGTATAAAACACATAATAAGTGCAATACACTAATATTTGAGCATAAACACAAGTAAAATGCAGCAATTAGAGCGCAACCTATGACTAAAACACATGATTCTAGCCTACCATCAACTAAGTCTAATCAAAACTCACACTTTGAAAATTTGGCATATAACTGACTATCCCTCAAAGTCTAAAGTACAATTGGGAGATGTTGTTCGTGCTCCTATCGACTGCGGGAGTAGATCAAGGTATCATCAATGAATACAATCACAAAGGAATCCAAATAGGCCTTGGACACCCGGTTCATCAAATCCATAAATACTTTCGGGGCATTTGTCAACCCAAATGACATCACTAGGAACTAAATGTTCATATCGAGTCCGAAAAGCCGTCTTAGGGACATTGGATGCCCTAATCTTCACCTGATGGTAGCCAGACCTCAAATCGATCTTTGAAAATACCTTGGCACCCTGAAGCTGATCAAATAATCATCAATCCTTAGCAATGGATACTTATTCTGGATAATGACTTTGTTCAACTATCGATAGTCTACACACATCCTCATCGAACCATCTTTCTTCTTCATAAACAATACAGGCGCAACCCAGGGCGAGACACTAGGTCTAATGAATCCCTTATCAAGCAAATCTTGCAACTTCTCCTTCAATTCCTTCAACTCGGTGGGGACATACGGTATGGTGGAATAGAAATGGGTTAAGTGCCCAGAGCCAAATCAATATAATAGTCAATATCTTTATCTGGTGGAATCCCTGGAAAATCTACAGGAAATACCTTTGGAAACTCACGAACAACTGGTACTGAATGTATGGAAGGAAACTCCACACCAGAATTGCGAATATAAGCCAAATAAGCTAGACACCCTTCTCGACCATACGTCGGGCCTTCACATAAGAGATAACCCTGCTAGTAGAATGGCTAGGAGTCCACCTCTACTCTAATCGAGGCAATCCCGGCATGGCTAAGGTCACCGTCTTGGTGTGACAGTCCAATATAGCATGATAAGGTGACAGCCAATCCATACCTAAGATTACATCAAAATCTACCATATCAAGAAGTAGAAGATCTACACTATTCTCAAGACTCCCAATAGTAAACAAACACGAACGATAAACACGATCTACAATAATATAATCTCTCAAAGGTGTGGACACATACACAGGATCACTCAAAGAATCACGAGGCACAACCAGATATGAAGCAAAATAGGATGACAAGTAGGAGTAAGTAGAGCCAGGATGAAATAAACTAAAGCATCTCTATGGAAAACAGGAACAATACCTCTAATAATGGCGTTAGATGACTCAACCTAAGGCCTAGCTAGAAAAGCATAAAACTGGGACTGGGCCCCACCACTCTAAACTACATCTCTAGGATGGACTCTAGCTAGCTGGCCTCCACCTCTAACAGTCTAATCCCACCCTGCCGCTAGATGGCTGAGCGGGTAGTGGAGCAACCGGTGTTGGAATCATGGCACGAGAACCCTGCTGTTGCACGCTGCCCTATGATATAGGGAAAAATCTAGAAATGTGCCTCGGATCCCCACAAGTACAACAAGCCCTCGGCTGTTGTGATGCTGACCCTAGAACTGGCCATGTTGACCTGGGTACCACTCTAATAACTCTAGATCGGAGGTACACTAATAGGAACTGATGGTGCACTGTAGGCTAGCTGCTCAAGATGAGACACATAAGGACCACGGCTCCCTGAAGCACTAAGAGATGCCTGAAGGGCTGACTAAAACGGCATGTGAGGATGGCCTCTACCAAAAGTACCCCTGCCTCCCAACGAGGCACCGCTGAAACTACCAAATTGACGAGGCTTCTTATCATCCTGAGCACAAACCATCTCGATCTGTCTAGCAATATCTACAGCCATCTGGAAAGAAAAATCACTCTTGTCTCCTTGGCATCTCTAGCCTGAAAGTGTAAGTGATCCCATCAATAAATCTCATCACTCTTCCCCTCTGAAGTCAAGTAGTGGTATGAATTGGACGTAGGGAAAAATGGACCCTAGGGAATTTTTAATGTTAAAATCGCTACTGAATAGTATTTTATCTTTACCTAAGATTTTGGATTTTAAACTTGATATGGTTAAAGTAGAAGATAATAAAGGAATGTAGTTAAAAGAATTTTTTTTAATACTTCGACTTACTTTTAGCTTTGGCATAATGATAAAAGTTATTATCATATGACTAGAAGATTATAAATTTATTTTGTGGATTCCTTGCATAACAAGAATGAGGTGCATTATGTGCCCTCGTTTATATTGAATTCCAAAAAGGCATTACTCCCTCCGCTCTACAGTAAATGATTTTTTGGTACTTTTTTGTGGTCCAAAATAAGTGACTTTTTCAGATTTTAAGAATGAATTAATTATTTTTTCCTACATTGCCCTTGGAGTAAATAGTGTTGGAGTATGTGCTAGGAATGTTTATGTGGAGATAGTAAAGGTTAATGTGGTTAATTTTATTGCTAATTAATTTTAAAAGGTGAATTTCTTAATCTGTATGAAAACAGCCAAAAAATCACTTATTATGGACTGAAGGAAGTATTTTTTAAGTATTTAATATAGTATAAATTATGATCAAATTGAGGGATTGAGCATTTTTGGTTGTGAGAAAGAGAAGAGAGGAGCTAAAGGAACTTAAAACTTTTCCTTTTTTTATGTATTTCTCGCCCGGTGTCCTGTACCCACATTGGGGTCCGACTAAATTCGAATTCGCACTGGAGAACCACATTGAGGGGTAAAGCGTTCCCTAACAAAGGCGACTCCACAGTGACTTTAATCTAAGGCCTCTAATTAAAGATGAATGAGTACTTACCATTCCAGCACAACCCTTGTTGGTAAAGCATATATACTACTTTATATGGGGTCATTTGGTTGGAAAGAAGTTATCCCAGGATTAATTATCCCGGGATTAGTTATTCCATCTTTCCATGGGGATAAAAAAACACTACAATCCTAGGATAACTAATCCCATAATTAATTATACTGCACTTTTCTACCAACCAAACATGAAATAAATTCTTCTTAAATTAGTCCCGAGATTAATTATTCCTTATCACTCATATTAGACGAGCCCTATGTATTTACGTTGTTCCTTATCGTAGCATATATTCATTATTTTTGTTAACGAGTAACTGTATAAGGTTTTAACACCAAATTCCCGCTCATCATTCACATGTGCATGTAGTTAATTAAGTGACACCTTTTAAGTCTTCAATTGGGAAAAAAAATGTTCAATTAGGTGAATGAACCTTTTATTACATTAAACAATTAAAAAATATATCAAATTATTTTCTGCTACTATTTCGAATTAAAGTTGATTGGTAGTTGTGACAGGAATGAACATCTCTAGAAATAGCTGTGAAGATTGATCCCAAGTAAGTGCAAGAGACTTGGTTGGTCTAGTCAACATATAATCTCTCCACCACCTCTTTGCGGAACCAGTCATCTAGAACAAAGCAAAATCGATCCCGTTGGTCTCAACTATACCCATATTCTGCAGCACCTCATGGCAGCAGTCGGATATCTTGTGGGTCCTCAGAACATGCATCATTGAAGTGAACTGGAAAGATCTTGGCAAACTTTTCCAACCTCAATAAAACCTCAGAAGACATAGCGAGCCTATCACCGGCCTGTCTCGCAATAACCGGCTGAACCACCCCAATTGGCAGGGCTACAGGAGTCTGATATTGGGGAGCCATCTGCTCCAGGTAGCGGTAGTCTATGATCCTCTCCCAGCCTAAGAAATGGCAGGTACTACCGGGAAGGTACCGGTCTGGGCCACACTCCCATAAGGCCAACTAAATGGACTAGATCATCCTGAAGCACTGGAATGGCTATGAATCCCTCTGGGAGCTGAGCTAGTCCAACGGGTACAGTCTAAGCTGGAACCTCCTCCTCAAATCTACCTAGGGCTCCACTGCCGGGTGCTGCTGCTCGAGCTCTAGGATGAGCTCTGCCTCTACCCTGGCCTCTGGCGCGACCTCGACCTCTACCCCTGGTTATAGCTGCCACTAGGGGCTCTAACTCATGTCCGGCTACTGGTATTGTGCGTGTTCTCGCCATCTGGGAGAGAACAAGAATATAAGGGTTCAATCGTCAATAATAGAATAAAATCTCACGACAAAGAAGGATAGAAGAGAAATTGTTCCTAAACTCCATAGGCTCTGAAAGATAGGCACAGACGTCTCCATATGGATCCTCCAGACTTTACTAAGCTTGCTCGTGACTCGTGAGGCTTAGGTAAACTAGTGCTCTGATACCAACTTATCACGATCCACAATCCTAACCTCAGGGTTGTGATGGCACCTAACATCCATTTGTTAGGCAAGTCGATGTGAGATAGTAAAATAGCTAAATTTTAACAGTTTAATCAAAAGATGATAAATAACGAGAGATAGGAATTCAATTTACTACAACACCAGCATAAGTCATGTAATAATATCTATACCCAAAGATCCACAGTCACGAGTACACGAGCAACTAGAAGTTCTACAAACAGAGTCTGAAATAGATACAATTGTTTTGAAGGAAATGAACAGTAAAAGAGGGAAGAAGAGGGGGAATCTAAGGTCTGCGGATGCCAGCAGATCGACCTCAAGTCTCCGTATGCAATCATTCGAGCTGACGCACCTCACACACCGCTGGGACCAATAATAAATATGCACCAAGAAGTGCATAAGTGTGTATGAGTACAACCGACCCAATGTACTCCGTAAGTGTCGAGCCTAACCTCGACGAGGTAGTGACGAGGCTATGACATGACACACACACACATATATATATTATATATATATATATATATATATATATATATATATATATATATATATACTGGGAGGGAACATGCGAAAGGGGAATGATACAGTAACTACAGTAGGAGTAACATCACGTAACATCCAAATAATTCATCAACATTGAAGACAAATGAACTGATGATATAAAAATGGCACGACATCACCCTTCGTGCTTTTATTATCATCCTTACCATGGAATGATGACATAAGTAACATAAAATGGCACGGTATCACCCTCCATGCTTTAACTCTCTTCCTTGGCACAATATAATGAATAACTGATATAAATGGCACGGCATCACTGTTGATACCCAATTTTTCCCTATATATTTTTTATACTCAAAATAGTATGTGTATGCACATATAAGCATGCCCATGAGTTTTGGTATTTTTCCTTGATTTTAAGATTTTTTAAAATCAATTTACTATATATTTTAGCAGTACAAAATCCAATAATAATTCCCAGATCATCATTTTTTATTTCCATTCTCATATTTACATCAAGATATAATTAAGGTAATTTTTGTATATTCTTACAAATTTGTTTGGTATTTTCTAAGTTAAATTGCAATTAGAGCCTATATTACAATTAACATCATTTTTATAATTGTAAAATCATTTCCAATATTTTTAGATTAATATTTATACGTTATTAATTAGTTCGGTACCTTTAATTTATTTTTAAAATCATTTTAACTATTTTATATAAAATAAAAGAGGAAAATTGGCTATTTAACACATAGCCCTTTATTGTTTCAATTTTAGCCCAATTTAACCCCACCCCTATCAGATTTAATTAGACCCAATTGACCCAATACCCAAACAAATCCACCCCAGCCTAATATCTAAACCAACCCGGCCCAGCTCCAAATCAATCTGAGCCATTGTTCAAATAAGATCAACGACCCAGATTATTATTCCTTAATTAAACTCTAACCTACCCCCCTTTGACCCCTCATTTTTTGAGACCAGTCTCTCTCTCTATTTGTATCTTCCTCTCCTCATTCTCTTTAGAACCTTCGGGTTCCTTTTCTCCGATAACCTTCACCCTCTCTCCGACCACTTCCAGCCTCGACTCTTTCGACAACCAGCAGCCTTGGAGCCTTATCTCGCTGGTTCCCTCCATCCATGAGACCCCATGAGTCTCCACCATACAAGATGGTCACTGAAGCCTTGCAGGAGTTTGTTTCAGTCCTTTCTCCAATGGGTTTTGGTTCGACGGTGCTATATACCATTATTCTTGAGTTTCACAGCCAGGTTTCTCTTACTTCTCACTCGTTTCTTATGAACCCTAATCTCGACCCAAACCTCTTGAATCTTTGTATTTCTAACAATTTTTAACTCAAGCCTTTATGTTTTGCACTACTCTCTACTCGATATTTACGATGGCTCAAGTTTTAAACGTTTTTGTTCCCTTTTTGAAACTAGGGCTTCTGAACCCCTTTTTAAAATCACTTTATTTTTTGATTTTGCGTACTAATTCGTGATTCTCAGTACTATTTCCAAAAATTTTGCTTAAGTCTGATGAAACCCTAACTTTATATGTTTGTGTTTGTATTATTTGCTCGTTTGTGTGTTTTTCTGGGTTATTCTTTGAGTTTCGTGCTCTTTGCTTTAATTTTGTTGCTAGTGTTTCATCCCCTTACCATTCTGTGTCCTTCGCTTAAGGTTTCTCTGATTGTTTACATGGTGATTTTTACTAATTCTTACAAACCCTCTTCGAGACTGTCATACTTGCCTTATATTGTGATTCTGCATATTTTTCTATGGTTTGGTACTGATTTCGAATTGCTTCTTTAATTTGTGGGATACTTTCCTCGATTATACTGATTTCCTAAGTTTTCAGTATCGTTCATTATTCTGAAAACTATTTTCCAGAATTAAAGTGGTATTTTGCCCAATATGTGTGCACAAATATGTTGATTGATTTGCCTGACCTATTTCCCTAATTAGAGTATCATGTACCTAGTCTTTATTGCATACTTTATGCTATTATGTTTCCTTATCTGTTCATACCATGCTTTGTGATTTCTTTCCTTTTAAATGATTGTTTATTACCGTTTGACTTTGATTCCTTAAGTAAAGGGGAGTCCATATACTGATTGGATTATGGTTGATGTCAGTTCCTTAATTAGGGACTGCTACCTTGTTTGTTTACTCGTATTCAGTACTATAAGTAACCCCCCCCCCCCAATTCTCTTTTGAACACAATGAACACATTGCATATCACAAATACACACATCAATCACATTGCTCTCTCTTGTGATATTTCTCTCCTTTTGTCTCTTGTGTTGTTGTTGCTCCCTGTTCCTGACTGTCGTTAGCCAGCTGAAAAGCTAAGGCTAATATTGTGCTTATACTTGGATCTTGCATTCTACTGTGTTCTCTTATTACTGGTATGTTCTGATTTAATTCCATGCTCCAAACCAATGTGGTTATTACCACTTCCGTGTGTTCTATTCCTAGTTGTTTTCTACTTATGCTTCTGTTGTGCAACATGTGATTGATTCCTGGTTTTCCTGTTGATACTTGCATGCTCATGACTACTGCTTGTTCCTAATCTTACCTGTTATGACTAATATGTTGTTACTATTTACTTTTATGCCTAAATCTGACTATTTCAAAGTCTCTTTAAAGTCTTTTGATTTTGTGTACCCATGCTTAGTAAGTTTGTATTAAGTCTCTGTATCCTTTGGTGATGTCTATATGATCTATTTGTCCATTTGACCAATATCCTTGTGTGTAACTCTCCAACTATGTGTAAACTCTTTAAATTACAAATTTTCCTCTCCTTCCTTCACTTCACACTACTCTTAGAGAATAGGTTATACCCCCTTCGCGTGAGCATTGCTTTGGGTAACTCTGAGTACTCACTAAACTTTGACACACAAGGCTGGTAATCCCACACTGCACCTGTCCTACATTCTACTAAATGTTTGGGTGCTGGTATTGGCCAGGGACCCCAGGGAGCTTTGCTGCACCCAGACCATGGCAAAGGCTGTGAAACTCGAAAGGAGTGAGGTTGGAAGACTGGGCCTAATTGAAGGCTCCCTATAGAATAACTTCTTATTTTGTTCTTTATTACTGTAATTCAGCTATCATTAGTTTGTAATAATTTGTAAACGAACGATTGGGGGGCTGAATAGTGAATATGAGGGGGGTTATGCATGCTTAGTTTAAATAATGGGTAGAAAATATACTTATAGGATTTTATTCACTTATCTGCGCAATAGACAACCTATATAGGACGTGCATCTCATTCACTAGAGATCCTGCTTTAGGTTCTTTACTCTCAGCCTATTATCATGTTCATCTTGCAACCATGATCAATTAATAACGAGCAAATAAATGTTGATACATTCTCATTGGCATTTAGAAATCATGTTTAAGGAACTCCTATGTGCATTAGACATCCTGTTACTTAGGGTGTCATACTTGTCTGAGTTGCAATTGTCAAATACGTGATTAGCATGCTTAACCTAATAATACACGTACAGTTAACTATTTGTGTACCTCTTTTGAAACTAAAAAAGGGATCAAATAGGCATGTACACTCTTTAAGATAATTAGACAATGCATACGACGTCTAGGCAAACTTTAGGCCAGATCAAAATCAATTAATCATGCTGTTACCAGTTTAAGACTAACCAGCATCTTTTAATTTTGAACTCCGTTGCTCTTATTCTTGCTTTGACCCCCTGAAGTTCACTTTGTTTTTATTACAAATCCTGTGCTATCTGGAAACGATTTTGAAATGGTGTATCTATTTACTCTCACTGAATTTCTGATTTATTATGTTTTCAAACTACTAGGCTAAGATTCTCTGCCCAGAATCGCACTCTTTTACTTGCCCCGCACCTTGTTAAGCTACTGTCACTATTTCATTTTTTTAAACCCTGCTTTAACAGTTCGTTTCACTAACTCAACTGCTGTTACCTATTCCTTTTTTGTAAAACTCCTATCTTTGAGACCTTGAATGTGTTTGAGACGTGCTAATTATATGTTAACTTGTGGAGGGATCTGTGAGCCTTTATTTGTCTTTGTATGTTCCCTTATATGCAGTCCTATTTGTTATGTATGTCGCTTAGCATTTTAGCCTTTAAACCTAAGGGTTCAGCCTAGTCCTTACCACATAGGAATAGTGGTCCTAAATACCCTCCAGAACTTATAGGACGGGACGGGTAATAGCACGCAATAAGTATTCGTGATCAACTCACGCGTTTAATAACCTTTACGGGGTGGGAAGGGTAGAATATGGAGATGATGACCGATGCGCCAATATCTCATGTAGCCCTTTTTCTGAGGAGCGATTATGGAATATCGCATTGATGTGATCCATATTAATCATAAACCTAGGACCCATCTCCCTTTGTTTGCTTTCATCTCTTCTCGTAAAACTATTCAAATCATTTTCATAAATTATGCCCTCCCTACTTACCTTCAAAAGTTTTTAACTTACTTGCAATGTTGTATATTTGAACCCTTGATTGTTTACTTGATTATGTGAAGTCACAATATAACATGGCCGGGAACCACACTAGTGGATCCTGAGGAGTGCCTAACACCTTCCCCTCAAGATAATTTCTAGCCCTTACCTAAACTCTGGTTCTTCAAACTCAAACCCCTTCCTAGTGTCCTAATGCACTTTAATCATTAGGTGGCGACTCTTCAATTTCAAAAACCCAAATCCCAAAAGGGAACGAGTTGTCCTCCCAAATGTCGTAAACCCGATTTCGAGAGGAAAGGGGGCGTCGACAGCATGGCGACTCTGCTGGGAAAATTCTTTAGGCTTTTACCATTTCATGTTATTTGTGACTTTATTGCTTTTATTTAATGTCTTTATCTCTCTTCTACTTCGAAATTGACTTGGCTCTTTGTTTTCTTTTCTTTAATGGTTTTACCACTTTCCTTCAATATTGTTGTATTTATGAGCAATTATTGTAATTATTACTTTATGAACGTGCAAATACGTGACAACTTGTTTCATTCTTGTAATTGCATATTCAATATCATATTTCTCTCGTGCCAAACAAAATACCATAGCAACGCTTATAATGAGTGGTTGCGCCCTTCCGATATTATCACCCCCTAAATTTGGCAAAGGCATATTTGCAGTAAAACCAGTCGATCACTGGTGTAGTCGACGGTTCCGTGTCTTTCCCTCTTGAGTTGTCCGCTCAAGGGTACCGGTCTAATACCCCATAGAAACCTTACTCTATTTAACTGTGCATACATCATGGTCAAACCTAGCCGAGTCAGTTATGGTATCCACATAATGACTCTTTAAGATAGCCTTGTCCAAAGCCCATTGGGTTTCCTTGAAACCGAAACGGACGCCACCATATTTTGTGAATTTATTTGGAGAACTAAATGCCATTTATGCTAATTATTGGTTTAAATAAGTCAAGTCCGGCAGGGTAAGGGTCTAACACTTTGTTTTGCAGAATATGAGGCACGAAGTCCCCTGATTCGTCATGGTAACCAACATTCACCCAAGGTTGCTAAGCAAATGGAAAGACCTTCATTCCAGTGATCAGACTCTTGTCCGTAAATATTTGGGAAATTTTCCCTCTCTTTTGGAAATCCAACCCGACAACAAAATCTAGAGGTTGCAACTTTATTCTGGGATAGCGACAGATCTCTGTTTCGCTTCAGGGACCTTGAAATGACACCTTTGCTCGAGGAAATATAAGGGTTAGCCGGTATTCCTTGGGAGACTTCGGGTTTGCTTATGCCAGAAAATCGCAAAGGTAGGGGCTTCATCAAAATGATGGGACTAAAGAAGAATACAGACTTGACTTGCTTGAAGGATTCATGCATTCCTTTCGACTATCTGTATGAGAGGTACGGCCATAGCAAGTCCTACCGTACTTACCCATATGAATTCGCCCTCACATCATTGGGGCATATCCATAGAAGAGTCTTCGTCTTTATGTTCTACTTTTTGGGGATGATAGTGTTTCCTATGAAGAAGGCTAGGATCCATACCAGACTAGCCATGATCACCAAGACTTTGATGGAAAGAATTGGCGGGCAGCCTTTTAGCATAGTACCCATAATGGTCGCTGAGATATACCGATCCCTAGAAAAATGTCAACAAGTGGCCAAACACTTTGTGGGTTGTAACTTATTACTTCAACTCTGGCTCATGGAGCACCTCTAAAAGGGTGAATATCGGCAAGAGATTCTACGCAGAGACTGGGATGATCATATCGCCTTCCATCAGCCAAAACGAATGAATTATATGCCTAACATGTTTGCTCAGCCAGAAAATGCTAAAGGGTGGATAGAGTTGTTTGAAAATATGAAAGAAGACAAAGTGCAGTGGATGTTCGAATGGTTCCCTACTAAAGAGTTCATCGTTCGATCTCGGTACGCACCATTTCTTATACTTATTGGTCTGAGAGGAACTTATCCCTATGTCCCTCTCCGAGTCATGAGATAGGCAGGAAGAAAGCAGGTCATACCAAAGGTCGACAAGATGAGTCACTCCAGGGCCTACTTTCAAGATGACGATAGCCCTCACAAGTGTCAATCCCAACACATGTGGCATTGCAAAATCATCTTGGGAAAGGAATCTATAGAACCAGATAGGTACCATGTCGGTTATACTCCCTACTATCCGAGTTGGTTGGAGGACGATCATGGCGGGTTAGGACAACTCGGGTTCGTTCGAGGCCACAGGGTCATCGACGAAAAGGCTAAAATACAGGTTAAGTACAATCAATTGCGCAAGAGGATTCGGGAGTGCGAAAGCGAGCACTAGGAAATTCAAGAAGCCCATCAAAAGTTGATTGGAGAATGGAAAGATATGGCTGTCAGCGCCAACAAGCAACTAGGGTATTTGGAGCGGGGTTTGGTAGAGTTGGAAAGGAAGTTCATCCAGAGGATCGAAAACTGCCAGAATGCTGAGGGAAACGAAGGAGGGCACTTGGTTAGAGCCTATTTGCTACTGGGACTGCGTGAGCTGGTAAAGCTGTTCGATGGAGCTAAAGATGCCGACTCTGGGGAAGGTCCTTTTAGGACCAAGTAGTTAGGAGTATTTCCTTTGTTTTAATGTAATAAGGCTAATGGCCATTAGTAACATTTTAACTTTTTCGCAATTTTTAGTGTCGTTTTGGGATTCGTCTTCTACTTATCAATAAAATAATGCATTTAGCATTATATGTTCTCCAAATTAACTTGTCGCTAGGCCTACCTCAGGCACAATGAGGCACCCGAATTAGGACACGATTTATATTCTTGCACTATGTGTTTAAATATTGCAACATTTTCTTCTCATAACCCTTACTAACTTGTTACCTTGTTTTGCTTTTACTTTTGTTTTATTCCCCCTCCCCAAAAGCATTACTATTACTTATATTGATGAACCGACGATTGTGACATGCAACGAGGCAATGCAACAAACGGACATAGACTCAGAAGAGGATGATATACCAGAAGAGGTCGTTAAAGAGGTTGAGGATTTTGAGAATAGGCCTAAGTCTAACTTGGACGAAACTGAGGTTGTCAACTTGGGGGATACAGAGAATGTCAAGGAAATGCGCATCAGTATTCATCTGTCACCATCATAAAAGGAAGAGTACACGAAATTCCCAAAAGAATATGAGGACATATTTTCTTGGTCGTATGATAATATGACTTGTCTCAGTACATCCATTATAGCTCACAAGTTGCCAACCGATCCAACATGTTCCCCGGTAAAGAAGAAGCTCAGGAAGTTCAAACCTGACATGAGTTTGAAGATCAAGGAAGAAGTCACCAAGCAAGTCAAAGCCAAGGTTCTTAGGGTAGTAGAGTATCCAACATGGTTAGCCAACATTGTACCAGTACCGAAGAAGGACGGGAATGTTAGAGTCTGTGTCGACTATCGGGATCTCAACCGGTCCAGTCCAAAAGATGACTTCCCCTTGCCAAACATACACATTCTAATTGAAAATTGCGCCAAGCATGAGTTGTAGTCATTTGTTGATTGTTTTGCTGGGTATCATCAAATATAGATGGATGAGGAAGACGCTGAGAAAACAGCTTTTATTACGCCATGAGGGATGTATTGTTACAAAATGATGCTGTTTGGATTAAAGAATGCTAGGGCCACCTACATAAGGGCCATGACTACTATTTTCCACGACATGATACATAAAGAGATCTAGGTATATGTATATGATGTCATCATCAAATCCAAGAAAGCCACTGACCACATAGAAGATCTCAGGAAGTTCTTCAACAAACTAAGAAGGTACGATCTGAAACTGAATCCTACCAAATGTGCATTCGGGGTTCATGCCGGAAAACTACTTGGATTCATTTTAAGTCGACGAGGAATAGAACTAGATCCATCAAAGGTTAAAGCCATTCAATAATTGCCACCACCGAAGAACAAGAAAAACGTGATGAGTTTCCTGGGGGTCTCAACTATATCAGCAGGTTCATAGCTCAGTCCACTGTCATTTGTGAACCGATATTTAAAATGTTGAAGAAGGACGCCGCTACCAAATGGACTGATGATTGCCAGAAAGCCTTCGACAGAATCAAGGAATACATGTCAACGCCGCCAGTTTTGGTTCCACCCGAACTAGGTAGACCTCTATTGCTCTACCTTGCAGTATTGGATGGGGCACTTGGTTGTGTTTTGGGACAACATGATGAAATGGGGAGAAAGGAGCAAGCCATCTACTATTTTACAAGAAGTTCACCCCATAAAAGGCCTGGTATTCCCTATTGGAGCGCACCTGTTGTGATCTGACTTGAGTAGATCATAAGTTGAGGCATTATTTCTGTGCCTATACCACTTACCTCATATCAAGAATGGATCTGCTAAAATATACCTTTCAGAACCCCATGCCCACTGGCAAACTAGCCAAGTGGCAAATCCTGCGAAGCGAATTCGACATTGTCTAAGTATCTTAGAAGGCAATCAAAGGACAATGTTGCTACCAAACGCACAAGCAAGTATACACGGTCGACAAGTAATATAATGATAAGTTGAGTGTCGAACCCACCGAGACTTGTGTAAACTACTTACGGAATTACTCAAATTGTTATTCAGTCCAGCTAAAATAAAGGTCCAATAATATGATTCTATTATACTACAATTCTAAATACTAACTAAATTATCAAGTAACGAATTGATTGTTGTATATTCAGTAGAGACAAGTATTCCAGGGTTGTGATCGATTCACCATTTATATTGTGTTCTAATTAACTCTCCCTTTTTCATATAATTCACCCATGGTTGCTAATTAATCGATAAATGCTCTCATAGCCTTCTCCCGAAGTACTACTCACCTATTCTCAATAGATTAATGCCTATATTCCTATGAAATCAATCTATTAAGAATGCATTAAGATTACAATATTTAATTAAGCACGGTGACTAGGTATATTCCTATCCTAACCATAAATTCGCTCCCCCTAAGGGTTAAGATCATGCTCTCGTCAATTCTTCTCTAATCTAAACATGGCTTTCCCAAGCATAGCATAAATAGTAAATAGAACCTAATTATTGGCCAGATAATTAAGCAATTAAACACAGAATTGAAGAAACAACAATATATTGGTGAATTATAATCAAGGTCAAGCTAATATCAAACTACAATATTCATGGCTAAATCACAACCCCAGAACAATGGGTGTTTAGCCAATCATGATGTAATCAAACAATTGCATGATTGTTGAATTAATTGAAAATACTAGAAAAAGATGAAGAAAACTGAGAATTCTCCACTTCCTCACGATCCCGTGTGTGTTTTTACTCCAAAGTGGCGTCCCCCTCATTCTTGGCCGGCTTCCCTCGTTTAATATAGGGTTTAGGGCTTAAATTCCCGTATTTTGCACTTTGGTCCCTGAAATTTACCCGTCTTCCCACGGTCCTACCACGGCCAAAGTGGCCTTCAAAATCTACAGCAGTATTTTGCCGCTGTCCTACCGCAGTTACACTCTGTTCCTTTTAGAATTTGGAAAAACGTAAAACATGAAAGTTGTAGCCCTTTGAGTTCGCTTTCTAACCGTATATTGTGGATCCAAAATGGAGTTCTGAGCAAAAAGTTATATTTATTTTACTAGACAATGTACAATATGCCTACTCGATTCTTCGTTCGCTCTAACTATTATCCGTTGACCCCCAATCATGATTCCGGCTTAATTCCTTGAGCTTTTACTCAGACTTCAAAGCTCTAAATCACTTGAATTCATTCCATAACATCTGTATAGCTCGGAATCACTCCTACAAGGCATAAAATACACAGTTAGTGCAAGACTTTAGAGATTAAAGCTTAAACTCAATCAAAGTGCAGTAAATTTGAGTGTAATAAGCAACTAAAATACGTAATTATAGCCCATCATCAACACCCCACACTTAGACTCTTGCTCGTCCTCGAGCAATGGAACTATCTAATAAACCCCCTAACTACGTACAAGTATCAATTATAGAGGAGCACATTAACTTTTAACCACACACTATACCCTTGACTGTAATCTATAACACAAGAATCAACACACAAAATTTCACATTCTTCCTGTTTAAGCATACCCAAGTAAAATATTTCAATTCAACAAATTCCAACAACCTATTCGTCACTACCCAACCTCAACAATTGACTTGCAACCACTAAGCACCCCCAATTCATGCACTTACCCAATAAGAAAGTTTACAACATTACCAATCATTCATGAGATCATGTGGCCTCACCAACAAATGAAAGAATGAGTATAAATTGGTCCACACATTCAAATATACTTTTGAATATAATTTAAGGACATCACACAATTGAACAAAATTCACTCACTCTCACAAAGAATTCATATGCATCCTATGGTCGTACCATAAGCTTGCCCGTAGTGTATATCTCTACTAATTTAAGCTAGCTAAATTTAGGATCAATTAGGACTTTTAGGTTGTAATGTAGGCTAAGGGACGGGTAGGATATATTTAGAAATAATGACTCACCCTCCTAAGCACTTTAATACACTACATTTACAATTCAAGCTCATATTCTTCTCAACCAACCCACTTGCCACATACAATATAGCTCTCTTTTCAATTAAGCACTTCTCTATTTTTCACTAACACAAATCAATAAGAATTGGAGGTGTTTATTTTTTTTTCCTATATACATTCACTATCATTTTTCTTTTCTTTTCTCTACACACTCCATACAATAAAGTTCATCGACTAGTTTCCTTTAATTTCAACTTTGGTGACGGGCCCTTCCATAGTTCCACTCGAAAGCTACTCCCCAATATCTATCCTTACTTATTTTAGCGACTAAGTGCCTTAGGAGGTACAGGTTCAATCAATATCAAATTAAAAACAAAATAAGGGTATGACTTGTAATGTGGGTGCCAAAGAAAGGTCTATAGGCTCAAAGGGGCTAGCAACGAAAAGTTTTATTTTTATGTGACAAGAACATCCATGATCAAGAAAGAAAATGCCTACGTCATCTTCTAGATTAGCACAACTTACAGTTTTGCTTCAATTAACACACGGGAAAAGTTCTAGACTATACAGGATAGCACAGATAATCACAAATCCTCACACACACGTTGCACATGACTCAATCAAGACGGTTCTGTTCAACTCTCAAGTCAAGAAAGCACACATAATTGAGAACGTTAAACAACCTTGCACTATGTGGCATACAAGTCAAACAACTAAGAAAAGGTATCACAAAATAGGCTATTTACTTTACTTAGTCTTCACAATTCAAACCAAGTAAACGGGAAAATAGAATGTATGTCATAGCCTAATGTGCCAGCATCAATCATGTCAATGAGTATCTCAGAACGACTCAATTTCTTCCTAAACTACTCCTAAAAGAAAATAAAATGCCCGGTTCGAGCTACATCCTTGGAAAAGAACCGGTGTCTAAAGAAAAACTAAGGAATACTATCTAGCTATTCAAAAAAATTGGTGTTTTTAAATCGGAGTTTTATCCCTCAAAAATATTGTTCAAAAGATCCATCGTCGGGAAAAGTCTGAACTTTTTCACATTTTTTTTTCAATTTTCATTTTTTTACGAGTTCTAAAAGAAAAACTAAAAAAATAGTTTCATACAATTACACTTCAGAAAGTAGTTTCCCTACCCCACACTTATATTATGCATAGTGTCGACGCCCCCTTTTCCTCCTAGCTTCAGCAGTGTAATCCCATGGTATGTCATTTGAGTGGAATGGTGTCATGTCTGACATTGCCACCGGAATAGGCACCCTTGGTAGTAACACAGCAACTTTAAAGGGTGTAGGTGCCTTTGGAACTCCAAATTCAACCTCGATTGGTCCGGGCGCCTTTGCAGAAGGAGACGCTTCAAATTCAAGAGGTATAGACATATTTACTTCACCATCCCTGGAGGGCTGATTCTACACAACAATTGGGTTAAGTGTAACCGCCGTTTTCTTTGGTTCATCTCCTTCAGCAATCAAACCTATCGACCCTTTGGGGTCCCAATCATCTTTGATCTCGATCATGTGAATGTCTCCACCTTTGTGGTTAGCCAAAGGATTGCTACGAATATTAGGAGCAGGCTCCTTTGCTACTATGGCCTTATTGTCGATCAGGGTTTGAATCTTGTCTTTCAATGAGTGGCACTCGTCAAGGGTGTGTCCCTTCATTCCGGAATGATACGCACAGGTCTTGTTGGGGTTGACCCACTAGGAGGGATTTTCTGGAGCTTTGGCTGGGATAGGAGTGACGTAACCAGCAGCTTTAAGTCTTTCATATAGATGGTCAATTGGTTCGGCGATGGCTGTATATTGTCTAGGAAGCTTGCGGTCAAAATTTGGCCTGGGTTTTGGGAAATTTTGACGGGTGGGTGGTGATTGGTAGTGAGAGGGTTGAGCATTATAAGCTTGGTAAACAGGTGTTGGTTGAGAGTATCTGGGCGAGGTAGGTTGATATGTGAGAGGTGGAGAGGATTGGTAAACAGGAGGTGGATAGGAGGGTGCGGGTGCTTGGTAATTCGGGATGGGTTGATATGTAAGTGGAGGTGATGGGTAAGTGTGGTATTTTGGTGGTGATTTGGCTCCTTGTGCGACCATTACGGCACTCACATCCTTCTTTTTGGACGTGCCACCAGTCTGTAAAGCCTTATTGGTGGCCTGTAGTGATTCAAGATTTGTAATCATACCATTCTTAATGCCCTCTTCGATTCTTTCTCCAAGTTTGATGATATCGGAGAACTTTTGACCCTCGATCAGCATCAACCTCTCATAATATTGGGGATCCTGAGCTCGGACGAAGAATCTATTCATTTTCTCTTCTTCTAGGGTCGGCCTGACCTTTGCAACTTCTGACCTCCAACGAGTAGCATACTCGCGGAATGTTTCGGTGGGCTTCTTCTTCAATTTCTATATGTAGAACACATCTGGTGCGTTTCTGTATTGAATCGGAATCTATCCATGAAGTTCGATTCCATACCTACCCAATTCGTCCATTTCTTGGGGTTCTGGCTGATGTACCAGGATAGTGCATCTCCTTTCAGGATCCTCATGAAGAGCTTCATACGGATCTTCTCATCCCTTCCAACCCCAACTACCTTATCTCAATATGTCCTCAAGTGGAATCTGGGATCTCGTGTTCCATCAAACATTTCGAACTTGGGAGGTTTGTACCCCTTCGGAAGTTCAACATTTGGCTGAATGCATAGGTCTTCATAATTTAACCCTTCAATACCTTTATTACCTTCCACGCCCTGAACTTGGCTGGTTAACTTCTTGAGTTCTGCCACTAAGTTCCTGATAAGGGAGTCCTTGTCATCAAACTCAGGTGCATTTGATAGTGGTTGGGTGTAGTATGGTACAGTATCCACAAAAATATGAGTGTTGTGGAGATGGTCATTTGTGGCGTTTAGTGGCTCGGGAATGAGTAGTGGAGTGTTGTTGGGAGTGTGGCATGTGTTGCAGTATTGGGTATGAGTGGGTTGTATTTGTGGTTGTGGGGTGTTTTGTGGAGGCGCGGGGTTTTGGGTGTTGACATCAGGAGCGGTGAGGGAAAATGATAGGTTTGCCAAATTCCGAACCTGATCCAATTCTTCTCGAAATTTCAATAGCTTTTGCTCCAGTTGTGTAGCAGTTTCCTTAGCAACCGGGGTACCCTAAGGAATTTCGATCTCCTTTCTGGCGCTTGGATCTCCCATTCTACCTTTGTTTTTGTTCCGAATAGGACTTGGAGGAGGAGGATGTGGAGGGCCCTTGGATCTTGTGGAGTATGCCGATGGTGCCAGAATGCGCGAACTAACCTTTGGGGAGGGGAATAAAAATAAAAATAAAAGAAACACAAAAAGGTAACAAGTTAGTGCGGGTTATGAGGAAAAAAATATTGCAGTATTTAAACACGTTGTGCGAAAAAATGTAAATCGCATCCTAGTTTTGGTGTCTCGTTGTGCCCGAGGTAAGCCTAGTGACAAATAGTTTTGGAGAAATTATAATGCTAAATGCCTCATTTTATTGATAAGAATAAGACGAATCCAAAACGACGCTAAATAACAAGAAGTAAAACGTCACTAGTGGCCATTGGCCTTACTACATCATTAAAGCAAAATAAAAGACTTCTAACTACTTGGTCACTAAAGGACCTTCCCCATATTTGGCATCTTTGTCTCCCTCGAATAGCTCTACCAACTCGCATAGTCCTAGCAGCAAGTAGGCTTGGGCTAGATGTCCGCCTGCATTTCCTTCAGCGATTTGGAATTCTTCAATCCTCTTGATGAACTTTCCTTCTAGCTCTACTAGACCCCGCTCCAAATACCCTAGCCGATTGTTGGCGCTGACAGCTATATCTTTCCACTCCTCGATCAATTTCTGATGGGCTTCTTGTATTTCCCGATGCTCACTTTCACACTCTCGAATTCTCTTGCGCAGTTGATTATACTTAACCTGTGCTTCAGCGTGCTCGTCAATAATTCTGTGACCTCGAACGAATCCCGGCTGACCCATGCTATTGTCTTCTAACCAACCTGAATAGTGTGGCACACAACCGGCGTGATACCTATCTGGCTCAATGAATTCTTTCCCCAAAACGATTTTGCAATGCCACAAATGTTGAGCTTGGCACCTGTGAGGGCTATCGTCGTCCTGGAAATCGGCCCTGAGGTAGCTCATTTTATCGACCCTTGGTATGATTTGTTTTCTCCCAACCTGCCTTATGGCTAGGAGAGGAACGTATGGATGAGTTCCTCTCAAACCAATCAGTATGAGAAATGGTGCATTTCGGGATCGAACAATGAATTCGTTCGTGGGAACCACTCAAACATCCATTGTACCTGGTCTTCTTTCAGATTTTCAAATAATTCTACCCATCCTCTGGCGTCCTCTGGATGAGCGAACATTTTAGGCATATAATTCATACGCCTTGGCTGGTGGAAGGCGATATGACCATCCCAATCTCTGCATAGGATCTCTTGTCAGTATTCCCCTTTCTGGAGGTGTTCCATGAGCCAAAGCTGAAGTAATAAGTTGCAACCCTCAAAATGACTGCCCTGTCATTGACAGTTGTTTAAGGCACGGTATATCTCTACGACGATCATGGGCACTATGCTGAAGGTTTGCCCACCAATCCCTTCCATCAAAGTCTTGGTTACCATGGCCAATCTGTTGTGGACCCTAGCCTTCTTCATAGGGAATACGATCATCCCCAAAAAGCAAAACATGAAAATGAAGACCCTTCTATGGACATGTCCCAATGAGGTGATGGCAAAATCATCTGAATAGGCGCGGTATGACTTGATATGGTCGTACCACTCGTATAGATAGTCAAATGGGATGTAAGAGTCTTTCAAACATGTCGAGTCTGGGTTTTTCTTTAATATCATCATCTTAAGGAAACCCCTTCCTTTGCGATTTTCTAGCATAAGCAAACCCAGAGTCTCCCAAGGAATTCCGGCTAAACCTCTTATTTCTTCAAGCAAAGGAGTCATTTCAAGGTCCCCAAAGCGGAACACGGACTTGTCACTATCCTAGAACAATGTCGCAGCCTCTATGATTCTGTTGTTAGGCTGAATCTCTAGAAGAGAATGCATATTCCCTAAGTACTTGCGGACGAGTGTCTGATCACTAGAATGGAGGTCTTTCCACCAATTCAGCAACCTTGGATGAATGTTGGTTACCATGCCAAATCTGGGGACTTCGTGCCTCATTTTCTGCAAAACAAAGCGTTAGGCCCTTACCCCCACCGGACTCGACTATTTAAACCAATAATTAGCATAGCAAGCACTTAAGTTCTCCAAATAAATGCACAGAACATGGAGGTGTCCGTTTGGGTTTCAAGGAAACCCGGTGGACTTTGGACAAGGCTATCTTAATGAGTCATTATGTGGACAACATAACTGACTCGGCTAGGTTTGACCATGATGCATGTACAGTTTAAACGGGTTTCTATCGGGGTATTAGACAGGTACCCTTGAGCAGACAACTCAAGAGGGAAAGGCACGGAACCGTCGACTGCACCGCTGATCGACTGGTTTTACCGCAAATACGCCTTTGCCAAATTTAAGGGGTGATAGTATTAGAAGTGCGCAACTACTCATTATAAGCGTTGCTATAGTATTTGGTTGGCACGAGTGGAATATGATGTTGAAAATGCAGTTTACAAAAATGAAACATATTGACTGTGAGCACATGATTTTTGCCCTATATATGAATTATTCCCAAAAATTTCAAACAAAATAATTTTTTCTTTATTTTTACAATTTTTTGTGAATTATGTGTCATTTTTTTATAGTTGTTGCATTTTATCTGTGCATCTTAATTCGTACGAAAAATATAAAATATGCATTTGCATTTAGGATCTAATTTCATATTTTTAGGATTAATTTAGGGTTAATTTATTTTAGAACAAAATACAAAGAAAATAACAAAATAGTCCACTTTTGCATAATTGTTAATTGTGAATTCGTCACGAAATAGTTTTTGAACAATTTTAGGAGTTAATTTAGTTTAACTTTGAAATATATTAGGACTTTATTTTAATCCTTGCATTTCTATAAAATTAGGAAAAAAATATATATAATACAAAATGAAATACATAGATAAATAAAATAAAGAAAAACAATGAAAAGGTCTTATTTTGTTTAAAAAAAATAAATTGGGCTTCTCTTAATTGACCCCAGCCCAAAAGAATTCCCACCAGAACCCAGGCCCAACACCACGACCCGATGTGTCCCATACCCATTTTTCTCTTCTTCCTTTTAAAACAACCCATCTCTTTCATTCACGGGGAAGGATCCGGAAATCAGCTCAAAAAAAATCCCCTCGATCTTAGCCTCTTCCATCTCTTCGAGAGCTCTATTCCCACCTGTAACATCAATCAAAAACACCTCCCTGTCCTTCGTCTCCGACAGCGAACGAGAGCCAGGGGACCTTCAGACGTTACCCTCATCTGATTTTGCTTCTTCTCTGTTTCTGAACACACACGCATACGAAATCACATAAATTTCCGGTCATGGAGTTTGTTTGAGCTTATTTCTTCTTCGTTGGTCCGTTGGTGACTGTTCGAGGTCGACGTTCGCGGTTCCGATTTGAAATTCACTGTTCTCATTTGCTCGTGTTGGTTCTCGCTCCGTTGTACTCGACTTGGATCTATTTTCTCATTAATTGGAAAATTCTGTGAGGTTCACTCTCTTCTTAATTGCTGTTTTTATTGCACTTCTTTCAATAAGTTTCTATTTGATTTGTATATCATATTTTGGTTTCCTACTTTCAAGGATTTATTGTTCTGAGTTTTGTTTTATTCAATTTGAATGAGTAACGATGGTTGACGGATTATTCTGTCCATTTTTGGCTCATGAAATTTGGAAAGTTGGTCTGTATGTTGTTGGCTTAGGGAGGGTTATTTTAATTGCTTCATTGTTAGTCTGAAATCTGTTTAAGTAGTTTATTAACTCATTTTTTTTTTATTTGAAATTCTGATTTAATACCGAGTAGAACAGTGAATTGCTTATGCTGAAATTTGTCAGGGATCGTGTAAATGCCGATTTGGAGCTTTTGTCATATGAGCTTTACCAAGTTCTATAGAATCTGGTGAATCGTCCTTAGTTTAGATCTATTTGGATGCTATGCTGAGTTTCAGTTTTGTCTTACTTCACAGTTGCAATCTGGTAGTAGCAATTGTGATTTTTAAATTGCGTTTGGTTGTTGAGCCATGTTAGATTAGGTGAAGGAATAAAATTAGTTGTAATTGACCTGATTTAGATTAGAGGATGCAAAATCAAAGTGGTTAGTATGGCTTAATTTTGAGTTGAACCAGCTCATTTAGAATAATATTAATTACTTAGAATTCGGGAGGGCCATTTAGCAAATTTCATGGTCTTCCCCAAATACAATAAACGCGTAGTTGCTTTAGGCGCATATGATAATAATATTACCTTCCTAAATACGGGTGCACATTTATGTGACCCAAATCCAAATCTCAACAAAGTCGAAATGTATTAAAAGCCACGGGCGTACTGGTACGGCGTAGTTTGTGATACATTTTCATGACGTTGTAATTTTTGTAAAATAAATAATAAATATAATAAAAGCGGATTATTAACAAAATCCACATAAAAATAGAACATGTATTGAAATCAGATAAAAATCAAAATATGATAGTTGAGCGACCGTGCTAGAACCACGGAACCCGGGAATGCCTAACACCTTCTCCCGGGTTAACAGAATTCCTTATCCGGATTTCTGATTCGCGGACTGTTAAACAGAGTCATAATTTCCTCGATTCGGGATTTTACCGGTGACTTGGGACACCATTAATCTCCCAAGTGACGACTCTGAATTAATTAATAAATAAGTCCCGTCCGATTTTCCTTTAATTGGAAAAACTCCTTTATACCCTGCACGGGGTGTAGCATCGTAAAAAAGGAGGTGTGACAGCTCTGGCGACTCTGCTGGGGAAAAGAACCCAGAATCTCTGGTTCAGGGTTCGAAATTCGAGCTTAGATAAATTGTTGTATTTGGTTATATCTGATTTTCCTACATGTTTCATGCTTAATGTGCTAAATGTTTACCGCTTTGATGTTATCTGAACTGTATATAAAACTGTGGCGAAACCCTTCTCTTCTCACCTCTGGGGATGTGCTTACTAGTTGAGACTCCCTATTCTGTTAGCGTCATACCCTGAAATAAGAAAGAGGTCGGATAAGTTACTAAGCCGGATGGCCTTTTGGTTCCCGGTACGTAGCCCCCTCCTCGACTCAAGTTGTGCGCTTGGGTACACAGTCTACAACACATAACCAGGCTTTGAACTTAGAATAGGGGCATTTATTTGCATCATGTATGACTTAGGGGACTCAACCAGGCTTTGAACTTAGAATAGGGGCGTTTATTTGCATCATGTATGACTTAGGGGACTCAACACAGGGGTTGAGTCCGTCTAGGACAGGTGTACCCAAAATAATAGATCATCTTGATGCATCCTATGTGCTCTATGTTGCATTTATTCGAGGGTAAAAAGGTCATTTGGCGGACCAAGGATATCTGAGGGCAAATGAAAAAAAAAGAGGGAAAAAATAGTGAAAAATAAAAAATGAGAAAAAGGAAAAAACGAGGGTGAGGTGTGAAAATAAAGCAAGTATGGCCCATTTATGTTTTCTTTACATTTTGTTAAGGAAAAGGAAAAATATGAAAAATTCAAAAAGATTTTGCATTTTGTTTAATCATTTTTCGAAAACCAAAAATCAAAACAAAGGGAAAAAAAGAAAATCCAAAAAAAAAAATTTTACATGTTTCATTATTTTGAAGGAAAAGACAAAAAATATATTTTCTCTAAATTAGTTGTTTTTATTATTTCCGCCTGTATCCAATCTGCCCGAACTACGCGAACCTGATTCTCGTCTCCCGGGGCGGGATACGTAGGCAACCCACATAGGGTCCGGTCTTCCTAGTAAATCTTAGGTTCTTAGCTTTGCGGGGTCTTCGCCAAATTTTGCACTTCTAGCCACCTTTTGGCTACATAAGTCATTTTGCAAAAATAACCTGAATTATGTCTTGCATGTGTATAATAGGGAGGGTTTTTGTCTCACCTAGTGTAACAAAAAAAAAAGCAATAGCTACAGACTCAGTCTCATGCATCATTCAAAGTAGCAAAGATGGGTAGGTGAGAAATGGAGACCGGAATTGGCCTTAGTTGAGCAGAGGGAATACATGCATTGACATTTGTTGGCTTTGCAAAGATTAAAAAGGCTGCATTTTTATCAGGACTTGCTTCTCTTGAACTGCCAAGGCTAGTGACCAAAGACGAGGCACTTGAAAAATGGTTACTGATCTTGTTTTGTTGATCATCGAGAATTGCATGGTTACTTGAATCCACCAAATCAATACCAATTAGATCTTGTAATGCCATTGAGAAAGTTGGGTTTCTATAATTTCCTAAAGAAGTATTTGAGGATTGATATGATACCATTTTCCAATCTGTGACATTATTCCCATTGTTGTTGTTGTTGTCATTTTGAACACATGGTTCTTCATTCTTGTGACCAGTGAGATTGTATTCAATAGACTCAATTGGCTCTCTTTCTTTGGTTCTCCTAGCTAATTCTCCAGCAGAAAGTGTATTACTGGCCATGATTTTCTCCACGTCGTATCGCGATATGTCAAAGTTTGTGACAGTATTTACACCCCTGAATTTTATTGCAGCAACATCATATGCTTCTGCAGCTTCTTCTTGTGTGCTGAAAGTCCCAAGATAGAGATCTTTGTTCCCTGCAACTCTTCCAATTCTTGCCTGCCATCTTCCATGCTGATGGTGCCTTGTCACTCCTCTATACATTGAAGCACCTCTTGAGAATCCACTACTTTTCCTTCTCAAGTGTGCAACATATTCTTGCCGAGTCATATTCTTCATATCCTCAAGCTCTTTCTGGTAGTTCTCTAACGGAAAGTTAATGTGAGTTCAAGGTCCCCAATTCTTAAGTGCGGCTAAATCATATGCTCTTGCAGTTTTTTCTTCCATATCATAGCCCCCAAGATAAACTTGTCTTCTTTTTCTAGTCTGCCCTTTCTTCATACAATTATTATCCTATAAATGCGCCTCATACATACCTATCCACCTATGTCTAGTGACACCTCTATACTAAGAAGTTCTCTGACCAAATGTATCAATAGATTTCCTATGAACAGGTTGTTTTGAACAACTTTTCCAGAAACCCTTTTCTTTGTTTCAATGGCAACACATTCCAGCTCATTAGGAGAAATTTGTCTAGGAGTAACACAGCTAGACTGAGAACCAGGATTCATAGATAAGCTCAAAGACTGCAAATCATTACCACCCAGTGTACCACCACCACCTGCACCAACCATACTACTACAAGTGGCATTTACATGTTGGTGAATAGCATAGTGTCCCAAATTTTTCAGCTCATTTCTAGAAAATGGAGTCATTTGGGTATCACAGTGTGAAATTTGACTTGGTTTTATTTCATTTAATAATGATTCTTGATACATGCCATGACAATGCATGGGAGAAATAATAGCCTTCATTTTGGTGATAATATAAGCTGTCTAAACTTTTCATATTGACAAAAGGTGAGGACATTCAACCACTCGTTGTTGATAATGGAACTGGAATGGTGAAGGCTGGCTTTGCTGGAGATGATGCTCCAAGGGCTGTATTTCCTAGTATAGTTGGTAGTCCTAGACACCAAGGAGTAATGGCTGGAGATGGGATTCAGATTACTGGAATGGCAGTTGTCACTATTATTTTTGCTGCATTTGGTTTCATGTCACCAGCTTCACGAGGCATGCTGCTGACAGGTATGATATTGCTTTATCTCTTCCTGGGGATTGCTGCTGATTACGTTAGTGTGCGTGCTTGGAGAACAATAAAGGGTACTTCCGAAGGTTGGAGATCGGTTTCTTGGTCAACTGCATGCTTTTTTCCTGGGATTGTCTTCGTCATCCTCACTGTGCTGAATTTCATTCTCTGGGGAAGCAGAAGTACTGGAGCACTCCTCATCTTATTATTTTTCACTCTCCTATCTGGGAAAGCACGACACCATATGCTTCAGGACTCACCTCGTCATGGTCAACACAAGAGAATCCATGGACATAGAGAGGACATCATCCAGCTTCCATGTCTTGTTAGTCGAACCAACTGTGCTACCTGCTAGTTGCATCACCCCAGTGTGCCAGCATATCAGCATTCCATACGAGCTGTGTGTCTATTCTCTCATACAACATCTGGACATTGGTAATCAACAGCAGCGTCAACAAGTTTATTACTAGTTATTTCATCGTGTTGAGAATGTTTGGATCAGTGAAAAACTTTTTTTTCCAATCCAGAAAACCAGTGATTTTTCAACATAAAATGCATATGATTTTGATACTACACATTGCAATTGTATCAATTGTCTGAGCTTGTCCATGGTTCCTGCAAAATCGAATAAACATGTTAGTGTAAAAAGGGTTTCTAGTTGCAGTAGCGGCAGAGGTGGTTTGTTTCTTCGTGCCACTTTAGCTAGTATTTCCAGTTGTTGAAGATGGCTGCTCCATATGGATTAATTATGTATGATCCATTTGAAGTTTCTTTGGAGTATTTGTGTTGGCAAGTGTTGAGTTTGTTGTCTGAATGAAAACATGTGAGAAGAGGCAAAAACACTTTGATTTATTAAAGCATAGTCAAAAACTAGAGTGTTGTGTGTGTTTTGAACATGTATTACTACGTATTGCCATGTGCGAGCGTGTTGAATGGCAAAGTCGCATAGTGCTTATTGGGTGAGATTTCATTTGGCTTGCCGGTGGTGATTTATACCATTCTTTGAGTTCAGATTCTGGTATTGCAGCTTCTGCTATCCAGTTCACATTTTCATCGTGCCGGAAGATCAAATCACTACGTCAGCATCTTAAGTCCCAAAAATATATTTGATTGTTAGTTAGCCGCTTTCTTATTTGATATTGAAAACAAAGAGGTTTCTTGTTTTTTCTGGTGTAGAAATGCAGGAGCAATTTGCAAAACTTTTTCTTACTCTTGTATTTTAAAGCTTTTTATCATTGCAATGTGAACCATACTAGGAAG
>MU764011.1:125123-142841 GCA_026770625.1 Nicotiana glauca | reverse complement strand
CCCCCCCCCCCTCAAGTTGGTGGTGTGGATAACACCGCCAACTTGTGTAGAGCAGCTGAATGCCTAACTCCTGTCAGCGCCTTTGTTAGAATATCAGCCAGTTGGTCTGTTGTTCCCACATGATGCAATGAGACCAGCCCTTCCTGCAGTTTACTTCATACAAAGTGGCAATCAACTTCTATATGTTTAGTTCTCTCATGGAACACAGGGTTCCTGGCTATGTGCATAGCTGATAGGCTATCACAAAACACAGCAATTGTCTTGGTAAAGGGTACTGTAAGTTCTTCAAACAGTCGGCTGAGCCATACCAATTCTCCTACTACCTTCCTTAAGGCTCTATACTCTGCTTCTGCTGAGGAAAGAGAAATAGTATCTTGCTTCTTTGATTTCCAACTGATTGGACTGTCTTCCATCAACACAAGGTAGCCACTTATAGATTTTCTGGAGTCTGGGCATGTTGTCCAGTCTGAGTCACAATATGCCTTGATTGTGTAGTCTTGATCTTTAGATAAAAATATACCTAATGTGGGGTCCTTCTTCAGGTATCTAAGCAGGTGAAAAGCTGCTGTTAAATGAGGTTTCCTGGGATCATCCATGAACTGGATTAGGTGTTGTATACTATAGGCTATATCCAATCTAGTATTAGTGAGAAAATTGAACTTTCCTATCAGCTTCCTGTAATAAGTGGAATCTGCCAATCTTTCACCTTCTTTGGCTTTGAGCTTCACAGTAGGGTCTAATGGAGAACTGAAGCTGCTGTAATCTACACAGTGATACTCTTTTAACAAGTCAAGGGTGAATTTTCTTTGGGAGATTATTACACCATCATCTTTGTAGAGAATTTCCAAACCTAAGAAATAATGTAATCTTCCCAAATCCTTTATTTTGAAACTATTGTTCAAGAATATTTTCAAGTCTGTAATTTCCACAATATTATTTCCTGTAACTACAATATCATCAACATATACTGCTATATAAATAGTGGACTCTCCAGTTTTTTTACAAAACAATGAGTAGTCATACATTGAATTTGTATAGCCCCTTGAGCATAGGGCTTCAGTTAGTTTAGCATACCACTGTCTACTAGCCTGCTTTAGGCCATAGAGGAATTTGTTAAGTTTGCAAACTAAATTTGGGTTGTCAACTGCCAGGCCTTGTGGTACCTCCATGTACACTTCTTCATTCAAATCACCATGTAAAAATGCATTATTTACATCCAGTTGTGACATGTACCATCCTTTCTTCACAGCTATGGCTATTAATGACCTCACAGTTGTCATCTTAACCACAGGGGAGAAAGTTTCTATGTAATCAATTCCAGCTTGCTGGGTGT
The DNA here is from genome assembly GCA_026770625.1 of Nicotiana glauca. Taxonomy (NCBI): domain Eukaryota; kingdom Viridiplantae; phylum Streptophyta; class Magnoliopsida; order Solanales; family Solanaceae; genus Nicotiana; species Nicotiana glauca. Next base: position 141,508 of record MU764011.1, on the reverse strand, counting down.
ATCCTTTTACAACTAGTCTGGCTTTAAGTCTCTCTACACTACCATCTGCCTTGTATTTTATTTTATATACCCATTTACACCCTATGGTTTTCTTTCCATCAGGTAGGGGAACTAAATCCCAAGTGTGATTAGCATGTAATGCCTCAAATTCTTGAGTCATGGCTGTTTGCCAAGAAGGGTTCATAGCTGCCTCCTCATAAGATGAGGGTTCATTGTTACTACAGATGTCTCTTACAAGGCTTTGACTTTCAAGATTCAGGGCATCATAGGGGATATGGTGGCAATTGGAGAATGATACACTAAGAGAAAAAGGTGCAGCAGTGCTGTTGGATGCAACAGAAGGTGGTGAATCAGCAGATGATGGTGATTTTAGGATGGGAAGGGAATGTAAATAGTCCTGCTAGTATGCAGGTATTTTATGTGGTCTTTGTGATTTTCTTAGGATGACAGGAGTATTAACAGGGTTGTGAACTACTGGTGATGGGTGTGATCTGGGAGTTGAGATATATTATTATCTGGGAAGTAACAGGATGGTCTTTCATTGTGGTTGTGGTTGTCTGGTTCTGGGTGCTGAGATTGGTCATGTGTGACACTAGGACCATTGTCATTATTAACAGCAAAATCAGTACCTTCTTGAGTTTTATCAGTAGATGGAACATCAGTAAGGATAGAGGGAAAGGAAGAATTATCAGGGGATAAAGCAAAGGGAAACACACTTTCAATAAAGATAACATCTCTAGATACAGATATCCTTTTTGTGGCAAGACTCAACACCTTGTACCCTTTGACTCCATGGGGATAGCCAATGAATATATGAGGAGATGTTCTAGGTTCAAACTTGTCTCTATGTACTTTTGGTACAGTTGGGTAGCAAAGGCATCCAAAGCTTCTCATATGGGAGTATGTTGGTCTTTTATTATAAAGTAGTTCAAAAGGAGATTTTGGGTGACTATGAGCAGAAGGCAGTCTGTTTATAATATATGTTGCACATAAAATGCATTCCCCCCAGTATTTTATAGGCAGTTTTGATTGGAATAGAAGTGCCCTGGCAGTTTCTAGGAGATATTTATGTTTTCTCTCAACTATGTCATTCTGTTGGGGTGTATAAGGGCAAGTCCTTTGATGGATTATGCCCTTAGAATTGTAAAACGTGTTTGCCTCTGTGCTGGTGAACTCTGATCCATTATCAGACCTGATTATCTTTATTTTTGTATTAAACTGGTTTTCAACCATAGAGACAAATGTTTTCAAGGCTTGTACTGCATTGCTTTTGGATGAAAGAAGGTTGGTCCAAGTAGCCCTGCTATAGTCATCTACTAATGTGAAGAAGTATTTGTAATTATCATGAGTTGTCACATGGTAGGGTCCCCACAAGTCTATATGCAGGATTTGGAATATTTTTGTGGAAGAATGTGTTTTCCAGGGAAAAGGCAATCTGCCTTGTCTAGCCATTGGACAAATAGAACAAAGAAAAGGTTGTTTTGGGGAAAAAGAGACTGGGATAGAGGCAATTCCTTTCATTTTGACAAAGGGTACATGCCCTAGTCTATTGTGCCATAAAACATTAGGATCAGAAGATTTTACAGAAAATTTCAGACCAGCATTTGCATTATTCAGACATGGAACATTTACATGTGGAGGAAAAGATGCACACTTATTTATGGACATTGAATTATTAACATGTGAATCAGTATGACAGTATGAGTTGTCTGTGCAAAAAGAGCTATTGACAGAGGAACCTGAGTACTTGTTTTTCAGACATTTTGGGCAGAGAAGATATAACCCATCACAAGCCTTACCAATCTCCAGAGGCCTCTTCATTGAAGGGGCCTGCAGAACACACAGGTTGTTGGTGAAAGCTACTAAGTTTCTAGGATTCACACTAGTTAGACCATGGATGGAAATGAGATTGTATCTGAAAGAAGGTACAAACATTACTTTATGCAAAGTGATATCAGGCACAAGAGTTACACTACCAATCTCAGTTACTTTTACTTTGTATCCATTTGGTAAAACAACTAGGAGAGGATATGGTAATGTTATGATATTAGTCAGTAGGGTTTTATTGAAAGTCATATGGTTTGATGCCCCTGAATCCAGAATCCAAAACTCACTCTTGTTTTTGAGACACTGACATGACAATTTACCAAAATCTATAGAGGAAGTGCAGACTATTATACCTGCAAAGTTCACAGCTCCAGTGGTGGAATTGATAGCATGTGCATTGTCTCCTCCATTGTTGGTTTGAAAATGTTGAAGCAAATTCAGAATTTGTCCATAGTGCTCCTTTGTCAGGCTGACATTTTGGTCTGTGTTCGAGTCACATTGTGCTTCTCCTTTGTTCGATACCATATCTGAAAAATGATCACCATGTACATTGGCTGCTATTCTTTTTCCTTTGCTGAAGTTCTGATTGCGATTAAAATTCTGAAAGCCCTGATTTTGATTAAATTGTTGATTTGGATTGTAATTTTGATTGCGAGAGTGTCCAAAATTCTCAGGGTAGCCATGTAGTTTGAAACATTTGTCTTTGGTGTGCCCCGGCTTCTTGCAATAATCACACATAGGTCACCCCCTTCCTTGTCCAGTATAGTTGTTATTATTGGGTGAGTAGTTGGTTCTATAGCCAGTAGGTCTGGAACTGGTAACATTCATGGAGGTTGATTCAACGAACAACTGGGTATGTGGTTTGATTTCCCTTTGCTTTTCATCTTGTATTAGGAGAGAAAACGCTTGAGCAAGGTTAGGAAGTGGGTTCATCATGAGTATGCTACCTCGGATTACAGTGTAGGTTTCATTTAGCCCCATGAGAAACTGTATTAGCCGCCTATCCTGTTCAGTTTTGTAAAAATTTTCTTTTGCTCCACAGGTGCAACTACATGTGCATTGTGACTTCGTGCTCAAAATGCTCAATTCTTCCCAGAGCTTCTTCAATTTGGTATAATAGCTAGTAATGTCAAGAGTCCCCTGAGATGTATCATTTATTTCTTTCTGTATTTGGTATAATCTGGCTCCATTCGTCTGTTCATACCTGTCTTTCAATTCGATCCATAATTCCATGGCATCATTTGCGTATTCAACGCTGTCTGCTATTTCCTTTGACAGAGAATTAAGGATCCACGAAGTCACCATGTCATCGCAACGTTCCCACTGACGAAATGTGGCTGATTGAGGATTTGGACGCTTGCATTCACCGTTGATGAAGCCTAATTTGTTCTTCACTGATAGTCCTCGCAATACACTGCGCCTCCATGAGCGGTAGCCGATTCCACTAAAGGCGACAGAGACAAGCATAGCTCCGGGATTATCCGATGGTGCAGATACAAAGGGTCACTGGGATCAATTTTGGAATTTCCTGGAACTCCGGCATGCAGAGCGGTACCAGTCGAAATGCTCGAATCGTTGACAGCCATCAGCAATTGAGATTAGATGCGTGTTGTTGTACTTGTAGGAGTGAAATCCCCTTCTCCGATGCGAAATTAGGGCAAAATTGAATTTTCCGGCGAACAGTCAAGTTGAACCAAAAACTTAGAAACGACAAACCCAAAGGAGAAGAAAAAATGACGGAGATGCGTTAGATCGGAACGGCGTGCTCTGATACCATATGAATTAATCAAGCTGGAAGCTAGCTTAAGCTTCTGCTGCATCCATGGATTCTGCAAGAGGAAGAAGAAAGAATATTCTAGAAGAATAGAAAGAGAAGCTCAACTTGGAAAAATGACATCTTGAATATTATTGATCACTGTAGCGTACATATATACATCAAAAAGTGTCTATATCTAAAATCTAGTCATTTTACATATATAGCCACTTTACAATCAGCTAGCCACTACTTTACAACACACTGGCCCTTTACATAATTAACCAATAACTAATAATCTCAATATCTTCCTTATCCCTAATATGCATGAATAAGTGAGTATAGTCGATAAATACAAGAAATAAAAATTTTAGGTCAGGGTTCATGCAAAATTTAGCGGATTTATTAGTTTCTTTTTTCGTTTGGTTCAACGATGACATATTATCAAATATATCGAATTTAGGTCACCAAGTGTTGGAAGTATTTAGTTTTTTATGTGTCAATTCCCCAATAACCAACTATCGTGATAGCACCTATCGTGGAACTAGTCAAGCTAATTACTCAACTATTTTAACATAACCAAAAGCATTGAAAAGTACGGAAGCAGTTAATATTTAAGGAAAACCTTTTGATAAAATATATAAATACGCAACCTAATACAATCTCTCCCAAAATCGGGGTATCAACGAGTACACGAGCATCTACACCGGAAGATAGTCTAATACAATGTCTAAAGAGTAAAAACTGAAATGCAAGTAAAGATAATGAAAGAGGGTCAAGGTCTGCGAACGCCATGCAACTACCTCGATAGTCTCCCGAGATCTTAACTCCACACTCAGCAAACGCCATGACCGGAAGCACTTGGATCTGCGCACAAGGCGCAGGGTGTAACATAAGTACAACCAACTCGATAAGTAATAAATCTAAACTTTGGACTGAAAGTAGTGATTTTCTCAACCGGTACACTTCATTATAGGAAATAACAGTGCAAAAGTGTAGGCATGCTTTCAAATTCAACAGTTAAACTCAGTAAAATAAGATAGATCGGATCTGAATAATATGATGAATATAACTCCTCTACTTCTACATGCCAATGCACATGATGTATGTGATGCACCATGCTGACAGATTCGTGTGCTCATAGTATCAAATGCTCAATCACTCAGTACTGTATATGGCCAATCTGACCCAGGGAAGATCCATCCCAGAATATATACATCAACTTACAATTGATCACTCAGTACTGAGTAGGGCCAATCCAGCCTGTGGGGAAGATCCATCCCAAGGTATATAAATTCTTCGGACAAGATCCATATCTAGGAAGATCCATCCCTCAATATAATCAACCGCGCTCAGTGAGAGTGTGTGTAGACTCTGAAGAGGCTCCTTCAGCCCAAGCTTTATCGTAAATCAATATAATCGTTATGACGTTCGGCCCATTCCCATATACGTCACGATAATCAGGCCCTCAGCCTCACTCAGTCATCAATCTCTCCGGTGTCTCTCTCATGGGCTCACAATGTCATGAAACTAGCCTGAAACAATAATATATTGTATCAATAAATTACAACCAACTCGGTAAGTAATAAATCTAAACTTTGTACTGAAAGTAGTGACGAACTCAACCAGTATAGTTCATTATAGGAAATAACAATGCAAAAATATAGGTATACTTTCAAATTCAACGGTTAAACTCAATATAATAAGATAGATCAAATCTAAATAATATGAAGATTATAACTCCTCTACTTCTACCTGCCAATGCACATGATGTATGTGATGCACCATGCTGAAAGCCTCATGTGCTCACAATATCAAATGTTCAATCACTCAGTACTTTATATAGCCAATCCGGCCCAGGAAAGATCTATCCTCGAATGTATACATCAACTGACCATCGATCACTCAGTACTGAGTAGGGCCAATCCAGTCCGTGGGGAAGATCTAACCCAAGGTGTATAAATGCTTCGGACAACATCCATGTCTAGGGAAGATCCATCCCACAATATAATCAATCACGCTCAGTGAGGGTGTGTACAGACTCAGGAGGGGATTCCTCAGCCCAAGCTCTATCATAAATCAATATAACCGTTATGGCATGCAACCTGTTCCCATATACGTCATGATAATTAGGCCATCAGCCTCGCTCGATCATCAATCTCTCCAGTCTCTCTCTCACGGGCTCACAATGCCATGAAAATAGCCCAAAACAATGATATGATGTATTAATAAGTAACAACAGATACTGAGATATGATATGAAATGAATGAATATGACTGAGTACGAAATATCAATGAAATCAGTAAGATAACAGCAAGAAACGACCACCATGGGTCCCAACAGTACTGGCATATAGCCTAAACATGATCATTAGCATGATTAACAGCTTAACTATGTTATCATATGATGAAACACGGACATATACAATATAAGACCACTATACAGTGCCATGGAATCAACCAGGTCACAATTCTCATTGTGTACGCCTGTACGCCTGTCATTTGGAATGTGCATCATCTCAACTCCAATCATATAACACATATCTCGGGGTTTCGAACCCTCAGAGCCAAGTTTAGAAGTGTTACTTACCTCAATCCGAGCATAACTCTACTCAAACACACCTTTGCCTCCCAAATCGGTCTCCAAATGACCCGAATCTAGCCACAAATGGTATAATACAATCAATATGAGCGAACAGAATCAATTCTACAAGAAATTACGAAGTTATAACTCAAAAATTCAAAATTAGTTCAAAGTCGCCCCCTAGCCCACATCTCGGAATCAAACAAAACTCACAAAACCTAAAAGCCCATCTAACCACAAGTCCAACCATGCAGATTTTATCTATATCCATTACCAAATCGTCACCCAAATCTCCCAAATCAACTCTCCAAATCCCTAGCATCAAATCCCCAAATTATACCTCAAAAATACACAAACTAGGTGTGAAAATCAAAGGGGATTAAAGATTATTGGTAAAAAACAAGCACCGGGGACTTACCTAAAGAATTCCCCAGGAAACCCTCTCAAAAATCGACTTAGACCGAGCTCAAAATGTTTGAAAATGAAAAAATCGCGAACCCTTGTGTTTTTAATTCTGTCCAGTAAAATCGCTTATGCGGTTCACTTAACCGCATCTACGACCTTTCACACTTCTACGTCGCCCAGTCCGCTTCTGCGAACACACTTATGCGAAAGGCCGTCCGCTTCTGTGAAGCTTCCTACCAAGTGCCCATGCGCTTCTGTGACCCAATACCCGCATGTGCGGACACGCAAGTGCGGAAAGGACCTCGTACCTACAACCTGTGCCAGCTTGCTATTTGACCGCTTATGCGGTCCGTTTTCTTGCTTCTGCGAGCTCGCATTTGCGGCTCCCACTCTGCAGGTGCGATTATATGCCAGGAGTTGCAAATCTTCAGCAACTTTACTAATTTTCAATTCTTAGTCCGTTAACCACCCGAAATCTACCCGAGGCCTCCAGAACCTCAACCAAACATACAACAAGTCTTAAAACCTCATACAAACTTAGTCAAGCCTTCCAATAACCTCAAACAATATCAAAACAATGAATCGCACCCTAATTCAAGCATAATAAACTTTTAAATTCCAACTTTTTACAAACGACACCGAAACCTATCAAATCGTGTTTGCTTGACCATAAATTTTGCATACAAATCATAAATGACACTACAAACCTACCTCCAACTTTTGGAAATCCTAATCCGACCTCGATATAAAAAATTTCACTCCTGGTCAAACTTTTTAAAAATTCAACTTTTGCCATTTCAAGCCTAATCCAACTATGGACCTTCAAATCGAAATCTGGACACGCTCCTAAGTCCAAAATCACCCAACAGAGCTAACGAAACCATCAAAACTCCATTAAGGAGTCATTCATGGTAGCCGTAGAGTTAGAAAACTCTATTTATGTACTGTTCCGATAGAAGATGTATTTACTTCATATCAGCTTTGTAAATTCTATTCTTAGAAGCTCATGATTTGTACTACCAGTCCTTGGGAAAGTGTATAAGATTTAGATAATTCTCTTGTTTAAGACTTATTAAATATAATGGGAATTGGACAGTATAGTTGGCTTACCTAGCGGGTTGGATGAGGTGCCATCACGACTAGTGAGTTTTGGGTCGTGACATATATATACAACCGCAAAGATGTTATTTTGTGTTTTATTTTTTGTGTATTTATCAGATGTTAAATAGGCGATTCCTCTATATCAATATGTAGACAGTAAATTCTTCGATCAATATATGACACACACCACTATTACATATATTTGGGAGTTATTTCGAGTTGGGCATGTCCAATTTTAGTTGCGTACTTAGAGTTTTTCATATATAAGTTGCATCCTGACGTGAACTCAAATTTGGCACTCATAATATTCGGTTACGTACCCACATTTGGAAAGTAGTTGTCTAACTAAAATCCTTTATTTCAAGATCTAGATTCCCGATCTAAGCCTTCTGAGGTTACATTCGATTAATATCATGAAAATTGAATAACAAAATTAATTTCTTACCATTTTGTCAAGATATTCTAAATATTCAGAATATATTAATTTCATATTACGATAATATGAACTTTCAAAATTTTATTTGGTTAGAACATTATGAAAACTATCTATTTAAAGAGCTTTCTCCTTTATAGAGAAACAAGTTATCATATAGCAAATTCAAGAAGAAAATTAAAGGTTTATATTCGTTTGCTCTAGTTTCTAACCAATGGCTACTAGAAATAAGGGTTCTAGTTCAAAACTAAAACTTTTCAGGTGAGTTTCTTTTCAATTATTTTCTTGTAATTTAATTCTGAATTTTCATAAAGTTGTTACGATGCTTTTAAATCTTAGCGCAATGTTCGAAACAAGGTACTTAAGCTCGAATACGAAATGCTCCTTCTGGAACACAAATTGTTAAGTTTGAAGAACATTCCAACATGTACTTGTAGTGAAGAACACAAGAAACATCTTGAAACAATGGAGATTGCCCAATTGCAAGCTGAGGCTAGTTTTCAATATATATATCCACTATTCATTCTTATATATTCTTTCTTTTGCAGGATGAAAAGCTGTCAAATTTGATCAGTGATGTGGAGAAATTACTTGATAAAAAGTATAGTTGGCTCTAAAATCTTTCAGTGAGATTGTTGCAGCAGCAAGGGGGGAAAGTTGGATATTTCCTGAAATCAAATTGTGCTTTTCAATTCAAAAATATAATACTTGTAGCTCTCTCTAGAGGAGCAACTTTTCTGTTATAAGTTACTTATTTATTTTGAAATTCTAGCGTTATTGCAATAAGGTTAATGTCTTCCTCCTACTGTAATCTTTTTTGGTTAAAATAAAAAAAAAAGTAGTACTACAATGCTCATTTTCAGTTTTATTTGCTATTATGTTTCTTGTACCTTGCCTTTGTTGAAATTATTTATAATATTTTCATGAAGTCAGCCAATAGCTATATAAACGTATTTAAAACCAAATTATACCCGAAAAAAAATCTTGTGTTTCAAACTTAAGGCATTAATAATGCAACAGAAATAAGCATATTAATTCTTACCAATAATGTTATTACTAAACAGAATAAATGACAAATTAAAATTGGAACACACAACGCTCTGATCCGTTACTTTCAACAAAATAGTCATTATCACATCCAAAAATACAAACTTTTTCCATATTTGATTCTCATGCATCTTTGCCAAATCAAACTATTATTATGCATAGTGTTGTCGAATTTTTTTCATATGACTTTTACTAACAGATTTTCTAGTACACACAAGAAAAATACATGATGAGAAATATTCTTCAACATCGAGCTATCACGTCCGATTGACCTTAACTTTTGTACACAAGTCACAAATGACACCACGGACCTATCAAACTTTCGAAGCCCAATCCGAGCCCGGTAACCACAAAGTCCACTCTCGGTCAAACATCAAAATTTTTAACTTTCGCCATTTCAAACCTAATTCAACTACGGATCTCCAAATCACAGTTTAAACATGCTCCTAAGTCAAAAATGACTCGACGGAGCTAACAGAACCATCAAAACTCCATTCCGGAGTCGTTTACACATACGTCAACATCTGGCCAACCATTTCAACTTAAGCTTTTAACCTTGAGACCAATTGTTTCAACTCGTTCTGAAACCTCTTCGAACCCAAACCAACTACCCCTGTATGTCACATAACAAATGTAAAGCATAAAATGAGCAGTAAATGGGGAAACGGGTCTACAAATCTTAAAACGACCGGCCAGGTCATTATAGCGTCCCAACTACTCCTCCAGGACTCTATAGTCAATAGCTACTCCCCTAACTCATGAGCCTTTCCCTTAGTCAAGGCTCCCCACTTGATCTTAGGTTGGTCGTACACCACTCTCTTCTTCCTTGTTCCCTTGAACTCCAAGTCTATTACCAAGCGCCTATGCTGCATCGATATACACTCACTCGGGATAACCTTGCAATTAATCAAAGGCCTTTATCACCTCTCCTAAGGAGAAGATAGTAATTATGAGTCTTGGCAACCCTACTCAGGAAAGTGATCAAGTGATCTTCCCTCTTCTAGAAACTCGTGTTAGCTAACACCAAGTTCCAAATTTCATAATAATCTGACAATTTAAAATACTTTTGTTATATGAAATATATATATACCACTGCACAAACATTATTTTGTCTCTTTTTTGGGTGTTTATCAGTTGTTAAATTAATTAGTCCTCTTTATCAATATGTAGATTCATCGATCAATATATGATAGTGTCAAGAACCAAAATACAACTAGTCATGATGGCACAACCCACTGGGTAAGCCAATTAACAACTATCCAATTCATTGAGATATAATGAGAAAATATATGAAGAAATAATTGAGCCTTTATACAAAGAATTTTCAAGGACTGTTAGTACAAATCATGAGCTTCTAAGATTTGAGTTTAGAAAGCTAGTATGAAATAAATATATCATCTGACAGAAATGTACATAAATAGATTTCATAAGTCTAAAGCTACCATGAACAATAGGCAGCTATAGCCGGAACGCAGGTGCGTCTTCAATGCTAGATCCCGTCATACACAGGAACGTCATCATTCAAAATCTGCACGTAAGGTGTAGGAGTGCAGCATGAGTATAACAGACCACATGTACTCAATAAGTAACAAACCTGGTTGAAAGTAGTGATGAGCTAGGACAAAGGTCAGAGCCAAACTCTAATAACCAGTCATAGTTAATAACAATATAATAAAAATGGTACAAGAAAACAACTTAAAAAGAAGATACTCAACTCATTCACAGTTACGGAAAATAGGCATGCTTTTCAAGTATAACAGTAAATCCCAAACCTTTCACCGAAAACACCAAAACAATATGAGTAAGTTTGAAAACTGTGATTTTTTTTAAAAGAACTTTCAACAATAATTAAGATGTCTCATTTTCAAATAGCAAGAGGAAAGTACATCTCTATGCCAAATATCAATATGCATGTGAAATCATGAATGTCATCAAAATTAGGTAGCGTAAGAAAATGCATCTATGTGCCTGTATCTCAAGTACGCATGAAAAACGCAATGTATCTCACTGATGAACTCAGGTACTCACACTCTCAGCGTATTAAATCTCACTTTCTCGTAAGTGCACTCACCATGCTTAATACTCAGCACACTCAGTCACTCAGCACTGTACATGGAAAATCTGGCCCAGAGTAGGTCCAGCCCAAACATAAATGAATCCAGGGCAAATCCACCCAATCATAAATAAATCTCGGGCATATCCAGCCCGATGCAAATGACACCAGGGCAGATCTAGCCCAAAAATTCTTAGCAATTGCGCCCACTATGGATGTGCAGACTCTGGAGGGGCCAATCTAGCCCAAGCACTATAATAAGCCAAATCTTTGCATGAATCAATAAAGCCTATTGTGGTGTGCAACCCGATCCTATAAATATCTCTCACTATAAGACCTCCGTCTCACTTAGTCATCAGTCTCTCCAGTCTCTCGAGCTCACAACACTTATGCTCAGCAACCCTAATTAATGGTATGAGATGTGACAATATACGATAACAAAGACTGGTATATGACATGGAATGACCACTGCAATTAAGCAAATAACTCAACAGCAAAGAACAACCTGTGTAGGTCCCAATAATACCATCATGTAGCCTAAACATAGTATCTAGCATAAATTATAGCTCAAGTGCTCTAACACATAGAGTACAGTAAAAATGTTCATATAAGATAGCTACAGATTTTTGTGGAATAGATTAAATCACAATTGATACGGTGTATGCCCACACGCCCATCACCTAGCATGCGCGTCACCTTAACATTAGTCACATAACACGTAATTCGGGGTTTCATACCCTCAACACCAAGTTTATAAGTGTTACTTAACTCAAACCATGCAAAACTCTACTATTATAAGCCCTTGCCTCGCGAAACGGCCTCCGAATGCCTCAAATCCAGCTACAAACAATTCGATACAATCAACTCAAGCTATAGGAATAAATTCCATATGAAAATGCTAAGTTCTTAATAAAAAGTCAAAATATCAACTCAAAAGTCAAACCCCGGGTCCACATCTCGGAATCCAATGAAAGCTATAAAATCCGAACTCACACTCAACCACGATTCCAACCATACCAAAATTACCCAAATTCTATACCGAAATCTCGCTCAAATTCCCAAAATTCGGCCTAAGAAGTTTTCTCTATTTTTCTGCATTTTCAACCGAAATCACTAATTAAAGGATGAAATCCAGGGTATCCATGTAATTTAACCAAATCCGAATAAGAATCACGTACGCCAATCAATTCCTTGAAAAGCCCACGAAAAATTGCCACAAACCAAGATCTCTAGGTCCACCAATGAAAAATGAGATGAAACCCGCAATTATATAGTACCACATCTGATCACCCAAAGTTGATCGCACATTTTCTGTGTGGTTGGCATATTCCAAGTTACACAGCCGCGATCCAAATTGTGCGGTCGCGCTTCAGTAGTGACGGTACTACCAGGCTTCAGTAAATTGGCTATAATTTTTAGTACAAATGTCCAAATTATTAACGGTTTAACTTTATGGAACTGAACTCAAAGGACTACAAATTTAGTTTTCAGATCATCTCCAAATTCCTTATAGATTAAAAGATATAAGCTTACGAAGTCAGACCATCAACCTGCTTATTTCCCCCTTCTGCGGTCCACACATTTTCCTCTGTCCCCGCACTCTGGGAGTTTGCGACCGTACATTAGGTTTTCCCTCCACACTTCACTCTCTCTAGAACATCATCGAAGTACCGAAATGTCAAAACTTGTTCAAAACTCACACGAAACACACCTGTGATCATCGGGACCCCATCCAAACATACCAACATGTCCTAAAACACGATACAAACTTACTCGAAGTATCAAATCACACATAATAATATTAAAACAACGAATCGCACATTAGATCAAACTTAATGAATTTATGAACTTCCGAATTTGAAAACTAATGCTGATTCATATCAAAATAAATCGGGACTTCAAATTTTGTGCACTAGTCATAAATGACATGACGAACCTATTCCAACTTTCAAAATTGGAATCTGAATCCAATATTAATAAATTAAACTCCTAATTAAACTTATGAACTTTTTACACCTTCATATTTCCAATTTTCGCCAAGTAGTTCCAAAACCCGAGCAGTCATTTCATGCGTTTCAGCTCTGATTCCCCTAGTTCTGCTTGTTTTTGTGTTGTTCAGCTGTATTTTATCGTTTTGTGTTGATTGGTTCGGGTTCGTAGTGGTCGTGGAGTGGAATGAGATACTTAGTCTCTTATTCGAAAGCTTAATTTGGAAAAGTCGATCGGATGTTGACTTATGTGTAGAAGGTCTTGGATGTGAATTTTGATGGTTTGGATGGCTTCGTTAGTTGATTTGGGACTTAGGAGTGTGTTTGGAATGTAATTTGGAGGTTCTTGGTAGATTTAAGCTTGAATTGGCGAAATTGGAAATTTGGAGCTTTCCGATCAGCAGTGGAAATTTTGATATCAGGGTCAGAATGGAATTCTTGAACTTTGAGTAGGTATGTTGTGTCATTTGTGACGTGTGTGCAAAATTTTAGGTCATTCAGATGAGGTTTGATAGGTTTTGGCGTCGTTTGCGGAATTCGGAAGTTTGGAAATCCTTAGGCTTGAATCCAAGAGTGATTTGGTGTTTTGATGTTTTTTTGAGTGTTCCGAAGGTTGTAATAAGTTTGAATGGTCATATGTGACTTGTTCGTATGTTTGGTTGAGGTCCCACGGCCTCGGGTTGATTTTGAGAGGTTGATGGATCTAGGATATGATTTGAGAAAGTGCTGAAGAACTCCTTCAGCTGGCATAACCACACCTGCAGAGTGGGGACCGCAGGTGTGAGGTCAGCAGAAGCGCAAGAGCAACTACAGAAGCGGTTAAGGCCAAGGAAGCCAGAATCCGCAAATGCGGGAGGAAAAGCGCACCTGCGTGACCGCAGGTGCACGTATTAAGACGCAGATGCGGCTAAGGCCGGATAAGTGAAAACCGCATATGCGGTTGGTTTGACAGCAAAAGCGGTCCCGCAGGCGCGAGTAATAGACCGCAGGTGCGAGCTTCCTGGGCAGAAACTATAAAAAGCCACCCTTCATGAATTTCTTCTATTTCTTCACTATTTTTGGACGAGTTTGGAGCTTAGGGCTGTGATTTCAAGAGGGAATCAAATATTTTCAGTGAGGTAAACTACTTGGGCTTTGTATTTTGTGTTTGTAACGATTTTTCCACTATCTAATCATGAATTTAGTGAGGAATTTGGGGTGAAGTTGAGGGTTAGGGCTTGAGTTTTGGAGATCTTTGATTGGGGATTTAAGGGACCATTTGGGGTCCAATTTTGATGATTTTTGTATGTATAGACTCGGGAGTGGAAGGAGTTTCTATTTTTGTGATTTTTGTTGATTCCGAGAAGTGGGACCAGGGGCCGGTTTGAGCCAAATTTAGGATTTTTTTGTCTAATTTGATTATTTTTGTATGGGTTTGATTCCTTTAGCGTGTATTGATCATAATATACTTATTTTAGTTAAATTCTGAGCAATTGGAGGCCGGATCGAGAGGCAAGGGTATCGCAGGGTTAGAGCTTTAGCTTGGTTTGATGTAAGTAAAGTTTCCAAACTTGGTTCTGAGGGTTCAAAACCCCAAACTATGTGTTTTATAATTAAATATTGAGGTGATGCAAATTCCAGGTGACGGGCGTGTGGGCGTGCACCATGAGAATTGCGGCTTGGATCATTCCATGGCACCGCTTAGTGACTCTTTCTTGAAGATACCTGTGTAGTTATTATGTGATCAAGTTAATGAGATGTTAATCATGCTAATTATCATGTTAGGGCTTCTTGCAGATATTGTTGAGACCCGAGAGGTCATTTCTTGCTGTCATATCATGATCTTCATTGATACTCTTCACTTAATCTTGTTCATGCATAAAATATCATGTCTTAGTCTCGGTCATTGTTATTTGGCACATTGTGTCATTTTTTGGGCTAGTTTCTTGGTATTGTGAGCCCCCGTGTGTGAGACTGGAGAGTTGTGCCTGAGTGAGGCTGAGAGCCTGAATTTGAGTAATAGTTATGGGATCGGGCTGCACGCCGCAACAAATTATTGATTATGCCTTCAGTGGCTTCTTGCAGCGCTTGGGCTGAAAGGAGCCCCTCCGGAGTCTATACACTCCCAGTGAGCGCGGATGATATTATTGAGGGACGAATTTCCCTGGACATGGATTTGTCCGAAGTACTGATGCCTGGAGATGGATTTCTCCTCGAGGTGGGATTACCCTTATTCCTCGGTATCGGTTGAATTGAGGTCAGTGTTGTATATATATTCCGGGATGGATTTCCCTGGGCCGGATGGCCATATACGGTACTGAGTGGTTGAGCACTTGAGAGTGGGAGCACACGGTGTTCGGATTAGCAATTTTATTTACTGTCAAGTTAAAATATTGAATTGCCAACATGCCTTATTTTCTGTACAATTTAAATGTATTATAATTGTTGAGTTTTAGTTAGTCACTACCTATCAGTCCATTGTTTGAACTTGTTACTTACTGAGTTGGTGTACTCATGTTACCCCCTGCACCTTGTGTGTAGGTCTAGGTATCTGGGGCTATGGTAGCGGCTGTTAACTATTCCAGATGCAGATTTCACAGGAGATAGCGAGGTAGCTTCTTGACGTTCATAGTCCCGCCTTCCTCTTTCTTTGTCTTCCTTCCAGTATATTTTAGATATTTGATACTATTTTTGTCTTGTTATGTTTCGGAACAAATGTAGTATTGCTCATGACTTAGTGACACCCGAGGTCGGGCTCTTATTTTTTTGCTTTTGTTTTGGTTTTGACTTTATATCATTTATAGAATTTCAGTTGATAATGATATTATTTAAGCTTTAAATGAAATATTGAATTATTTTGGAAAAGTGTCGGCTGGCCTAGTTTGACGATAGGCGCCATTACAACCGGGTCGGTTTTGCGATCGTAAGTTGGTATCAGAGCCAAGGTTACATAGGTCTCATGAGTCATGAGCAAGTTTAGTAGAGTCTCGTGAATCGGTACTGTCACGACCCAAATCCCATACCCGGTCGTGATGGCGCCTCTCGTGAAGACAAGGCCAGCCAACAACCCAAATCATCTCTTTAACAGCTATCAAACATAAATGAATAGAAAATATAACTCATTGGCATTAAAACTATTAATTTCATCCCAATACAACCCGACCGGGGTGTCACAAGTCATGAGCATCTAAAGGAGTCCAAATACCTTTACAAGAC
>MU764011.1:83185-118450 GCA_026770625.1 Nicotiana glauca | reverse complement strand
CTCATCCGACTTCATGACATCTTTGTCAAAATTTTCCTTCGCTCGTGCCATTCTCAGCTCAATTTCTGCAACCAGAACTGGTTTACCAGTATACTTGACAAAACCAACATAGCACATAACTGCGCAATCAGCTAATCAATGGCAAGCTCCCTAACTTAGCTCGAAGCCATATATATCACAACACATATACTCTATTGCTGTCGTAATATCATGGTGGGATTAAACTCACTCTTTCACAAGCTTGTGGAGACACGAATCATCAGAAATTTTAACTCTTCTACAATTCTTGTATTTATTCACACAACAGTTAAGCCCACTCCTTAGGCGAAATTTTTTTTACTAAGTCCCAAATTTTCCAAAAATTTTGGCAGAGTTTCCTTTGTAATTAGGCCTATCCACCTGCAAGAGAACCACCAAAACCATCCTAAAAACACGTCCACAACTTGACAAAGCATCACAATGTATATCAACAACATTAATCTCAATACTACCTGTATTATATTATCAAAATTGATAAATGGACATGCGTTTCACCTATTTGAATCATAACACATGGAAAATACCTTTCAACCCTCCATTATCTGGGCTATTCCACCAAGTAAGAACATTTTCTTTCCTTAATATTTTTATATACCTTCCACTGCCATACACATTACACAGTACCAACATACTCATTACATAGCTATCCACCCGCCATCTCGGCTAATAGGGACCATGCTGAACATATAAGTTCAAATCACTTGTTCACACAATCAGCACCTCGGTGCTCAAGCCATAGGCAAAGATCTGGGCTCAGGTCCTCCAAACTAGCCCAACATCAAACTCATGGAGATTACATCTCGCCCCTCGATCGGGGAATCACAAGCCATCAAGGCATATATACTACTGAGCGCTCGCGTGCGCATACACACTTATGGAAGGAAATTCAAGAGTTATATCTCAAGCTGAATCAAGTACGCACGATAATAATTCCAAGAAAGTGAAATTTCCCTAAAGGTTCTGCAGCCTCTCGAGGATAAATACAGACGTCTCCGTACCGATCCGCGAGACTCTACTAAACCTGCTCATGACTCGTGAGACCTAGTAACCTAGGCTCTGATACCAACTTGTCACGACCCAAATCCCATACCCGGTCGTGATGGCGCTTCTCGTGAAGACAAGGCCAGCCAACAACCCCAAATCATCTCTTTAACAGCTATCAAACATAAATGAATAGAAAATATAACTCATTGGCATTAAAACTATTAGTTTCATCCCAATACAACCCGACCGGGGTGTCATAAGTCATGAGTATCTAAAGGAGTCCAAATACCTTTACAAGACCAGTAGTGTACAATACGGAATTTTTAAAGTAAAAAGGGTAGAAAATTCGGTGCCGCGGACGCTGGCGGTCACCTGGCTCAGCTATAGTAGCAAATCTCCAATCAGCTCAAACCCGCTACCGGGTAACAGATACCTACATCTGCATATGAGGTGCAGGGAGTAAAGTGAGTACTTCCAACTCAGTGGTAATAAAAGTAAATAATGCTGAGAGTAAAGAAATCACGTAAGAGCCCTACATCATGCTATAAAGTACAATACAACCCTTTTTAGAACCAGTAGTTCCATGAAAATCCTTTATAAAATATCTGAAATATGACGCTATGTCAAGCAGTAAAATAAATTATACCATAAAAACCATAAGGTATCATATAATTCTCTTTTTTAAAATAGAGGAAATAACCGATTCAACAATTAAGGAATCATCGCAAGTTTGCCCCTCGGGCTCAAGATCAAACTCTCAATATAGTATCAGCCCCACGGGCTCACTCCCAACTCACTAGCACACAACATCAGCCCCTCGGGTTCACTCCCAACTCACCAGACACAAACAACATCAGCCCCTCGAGCTCACACCCAACTCACCAGATACAAACAACGGCCTCTCGGGCCCACTCCCAACTCACCTGGGTACCCTGCGCTCACTGGAGGTG
The DNA here is from genome assembly GCA_026770625.1 of Nicotiana glauca. Classification (NCBI taxonomy): domain Eukaryota; kingdom Viridiplantae; phylum Streptophyta; class Magnoliopsida; order Solanales; family Solanaceae; genus Nicotiana; species Nicotiana glauca. Next base: position 116,477 of record MU764011.1, on the reverse strand, counting down.
TGTATAGACTCCGGAGGGGCTCCTACAGCCCAAGCGCAATATCAATAGGCCTGAAAGCCTTCACACATCACACACGAGGCCTGAAAGCCTCCTCATATAATACTCGAGGCCTGAAAGCCTACTCACATAGCACTCGAGGCCTTAAAGCCTCCTCACATCCGTCAACGTATCCTCACAGATGGCCCACGGCCTCAATCAGTCCAGAAAATAGTCATAAGCCTCTTGGGCTTCAGGAAAATAATAGTGTTCAGCTCATTGATATTTTAAATATCATTTAAATCTCGAGTTGAGTATAAACGTAGCTGAGTTCACAAAATAATATAATTCAATTGGACTGAATTCAATAATATTTCAATTTGTGAGGAAGAATAGTGATGTAAATTCACAAAAGATTTTAGATAGTTGGCACAAATCCCAAGTATGGCAATAAGCCCAAATCATGATAAAAATCAATAATTCTTTATCAAATACGCGGTAAAATCAACAACCGGGACGGACCAAGTCATAATACCCAACGGTGCTCTACCCCACGCTCATACCTGGTGTGCAAGTCACCACAATAGAGCACTATGATGTGCAAGTGCGGGGTTTCAAACCCTCAGGACATCATTTACAAATATTACCTACCTCGAACCGGCGAATTCTCTAGCCCGCGACGCCTTTGCCCCTCAAACCGGCCTCCACGCCCGTCAAATCTAACCAAAATCAGGGCAAATATATCACAATATGCTAATGGGACATAATCCAATCGAAAGAACTCGAAAAATACCCGAAAACACGAAATTGGCAAAACCCGAGCCCCGGGCCCACATCCCGAAAAATTGCAAAATTTACATTTTCGGAATCCTCATCTTGCCACGAGTCCGTACATACCAAGATCTCTGAATTCGGACCACAAATGGCCCCTCAAAATCAAATTTAAAGCTTTTGCTCCAAGCCCTAATTTCTTATCATTTTGCTATGTTTTCAAGAATTTCAAAGATGATTCTTCAATAAAAATCATGTATTTAACTCATAAAACTTACCTCCAATGATTCCCAGTCGAAACCCCTTAAATTCCCGTCCAAAAAGCTCTCATGTTTGCTCAAAAATGGTGAGAATTATGTTTGGTTCGCGGATGAATAACATTCTGCCCAGAATTTTTCGGAAGTACTGTTCACCTCGTGTTACTGTTCACGGGGTACTGTTACGGGTACTATTCACGGATACTGTTAGGGGGTACTGTTCACGGATACTGTTACAGGGTACTGTTCATGTATACTGTATACGGGTACTGTTCACGCAAGTGCGATCACTGTTCACACGTACGAAAAATGCAGAAATTGCCCAAAAAATTGCAGCAGCTTTCCTTTTCACTAAAAAGGCTCTAACTTCATCATACGAATTCGGAATTAAACGATTCTTGTTCCTATGAGTCATAAATAATAATACAAATAGAACACTTCAATCGAAACTGAATTCGGAGCTCATTTGCCCAGTTCAGTACCCATTTCGCTCGTTAAACAATTAACTCATATTTTGCAACAAAAACCCAATCGCGACTTGATGAAATTAAACCAAAATTTCCAAATTAGTCCTATAATTCATGATTTAAATTCTGGAAGTCTCGAAATCAAATTTCGATCTCTAGAACTAAAAATGGACCTTTGGATCATTACAGGTTTATGCTCAAAACAACAAAAATCTTCCAAAAATGACCTGCTGGGCATCCGAAACACACCCGAGGTCCCCAGTACCTCAACCAAAAGTACAGACATGTTTTAATACCTCATTCAAACTTGCTCGAACCATAAAAATACTATCGTTAACATCAAATCATCAATTTTTATCAAATTAAGGCCTAAGTTAAACTAAAACTTTCAAAATGCGCATTCGATCAAAAACTCGACCAAATGATGTCCGAATGACTTGAAAATTTGCACACATATCCAAAATACCCAAAGAAGCTACAGCAACTCTCGGAATTCCATTCCGACCCTCGGATCAAAATCTCACCTATTAACCGGAATTCGCCAAAATACTAACTTCGCCAAAATAGGCTAACTTCTTCACCGGACCTCCAAAATTACTTCCAATTGCTCTCCTAAGCCTTAAATCATCACCGGAGCTAACCGAATCGTCGAAATTCAATTCCGAGCTCTCTAGCTTACAAGTCAACATCCGGTTGACTTTTCCAATTTAAGTCTTCTTAAAAGAGACTAAGTATCTCATTTCTTAATAAAATCACTCCAAATCAATTCTAACGCACCCAATACCGACAATGAAACTTAAAGCAACACAATAAGGGGGAAACAAGGTGGTAAATCACTAGACGACGGGTCGGGTCATCACATGTACGGAGACATCTGTACTTATCTTTAGGAGGCTGTGGAACCTTTAGAAAAAACTTCACATTCTTGAATTCTTGTCTTGCAAATCTGTTGACTCTGGTAACTAAACTTTTGCTATTCTATTCTCTCACAGATGGTGAGGACATGTGCTACCAGTCAGGACGGACGACCACTAGTACCACCGGTTGGGGCCACTATAGGCCGAGGTCATGGTCGAGACCATGGTAGGGGCTGGGGTGTAGCCCGCACCGTGGATAGGGAAACACCTGAGATCCACCAGCCGCCCCAATTCATGAGAAGGTTGCAATGGAGGATGCTCTAGTTGGACCAGCTCAAGCACCAACTGTGCCTATTGTTATTTCGGGTCTCCAAGAAACCTTGGATCAGATCTTGACCGTGTGCACTAGTCTTGCTCAGGAAGTCGCAGTTTCTACTATTGCAGCTACTTCTCAGGCCGGGGGGGATTGCAGACATCGGAAGCACCACCATCCCAGCCGGTTGCACCTGCTCGGGATTATGTGGTACCGGTTATGCCTGATTATGAGCAGGGTCGATTGGAGAGGTTTGGTAAACTTCAACTTTCGACATCCAATGGTGCAGAGGGCGAGGATGCCTAGGGTTTCTTGGACAAGTGTTAGAATATTCTTTGTACAACGGCTATTCTGGAGACTAGTGGGGTCTCATTTACTACTTTTCAATTTTCTGGAGCTGCCTTCACTTGGTGGGAGGCTTATGAGAGGTGTAGGCTTGTTGGTGCAACGCCCATTACCTGGCATCACTTTTCCATTCTCTTCCTGGAGAAGTATTGACCGCATTCCCGCAGAGAGGAGTTGTGCAGGTAGTTCAAGAAGTTGCATCAGGGGGATATGACCGTGACAAAGTATGAGATGAGATTCTTCGAGTTGGCCCGTCATGCTATGTGGATGGTTACCATGGATAGGGAGACGATCGGTGGTTCGTTGATGGCCTCACTTATCAGCTACGGATTTTCTAACTAAAGAAAGGGTATCTGGCGCTTTGTTTAAGGAGGTAGTTGACATTGCCAGAGAGATAGAGTTAGTTCGCTGCTAGGAAAGAGTTGAGAGGGAGGCCAAGAGGCCTTGAGGATCTGGTAGCTTTGGTTGTCTACCTTCTAGCGATTAATTTTAGCACGACAGAGTCCATCAATTCAGACATGCTTAGGCAGCTCGTCCGGGTCACCGTGAGGGATCATCTGGCCATGGTTCTCACAATCCACATCAGGATCACTCATCTCTCGGTGTCCTTCCAGCTCAAGGTTCGACTCATGCACTATCAATTCAGGGTTCATCTATTCCTGGTTCTTCTAGTGGGTATCCCGGTGCTCGGGGCTACCTTCAGTCCCCATTTCTAGTGGCCAGTAGAGGTTTCTTTGAGTGTGGATATTTTGGTCATATCAAGAGGTTTGTCCTCATCTTACGGGAGGTTCGTCCCAACAGAGGAGTCAGCTTTCGGAAATTTCATGAATCTATGATTTTATTCATCATATAATTAAGAAGTTTAACTAGAAATTTGAGAATTTAGGGCTTGAAATTGGAGAGTAGATTTTTGAGGATTTGAGTGACCAAGTGAGGTCATTTTATGTTTGGACTCGTGAGTGAATGGGTTTTCAAGTTTTGTAATTTTTGTCGGGTTTCGAAGCGTGGGCCCCAGGGCCGGATTTGAGTGGATTTTGGGATTTGTGCCTAATTTGATAGTTTTTCTTGCAGAATTCATTCCATTAGCCTATATTGATGGTATTGTTATGGTTATGAATAGATTCGGAGTGATTGGAGGCCGAGTCGACGGGCAAGAGCATCATGGTGTAGAGTTTTGACCGATTTGAGGTAAGTAATGTTTGTAAAACTAGTCATGATGGTATGAAACCTCGAATTTCGCATTGTTTTACTACTTTGAAGTGACGCACATGCTAGGTGATGAGCGTGTGGGTGTGCACAATTGGGGATTGTGACTTGGTCCGTCCCGTAGCAACTATATAGTTGTGTATTTGACTGAAACTATGTGATACTTATGTGATTTAGAAAGAATTTCTGTAAATTAGGCTGAATGCCATATTTGGGCCTTGTGACAAAGCTGTTTGGACCCTTACGGGCTTTTTACTACTATTCCTCACTGTTTTGGTTTAATATTTGCACTCAGTCATGCTATGCTTTACTGATTTCATAACTCAGTCTTATTTTTCTAATTTGATACATAAAATGATATTTTGGGTTGAGCACCCTATTTTATTGATAGCTCGAGTGGCTTGAGAGGGTTCTGACTTAGGGAGGCCGAGCGCACGTTTTGTGAGGATATTATGGGATCGGGTTGCACGCCGCAGCATGTTGTTACTGATTTATGTTATTGTGAGGCCAAGGGCCTGACTGATTTATGTCACGAGATGGCTTGTTATAGCATTGGGCTGTATGAGCCCTTCCGGAGTCTGAACACCTCTAATGAGCGCGGGTACCCTGAGTGACTGATATGATGTTTTGCTCGAGGGGCTGTTCTTGATTCATGTTGTGCCCGAGGGGATGTTTACGAGTGATTGAGAGATATGTCCGAGGGGCTGTATATGAGTGACACTGATGATTGCCCAAGGGGCTGTTTATGATTCATGTTTACTCGCGGGGTTGTTTGTTATTTATGTTGCCCGAGAGGCTGTATACGAGTGAGTTTTGCCCGAGGGGCTAATTATGTTTTCACCTACTTATTGTCTTTTCACTTCGTTTGAAATTTGTTGAAAGATGTATTAAATGGTTTTACTGAAACTGAATTTAAATGAGCTAAGTTGATTCAAAACTGATCTAAAAAACTGTTGTATTCTACTGAGATATCATGATATGAACTGCATATATTTTATTGCTCGTTAGTGTTTATTTACCTTTATAACTTACTGAGTTGGCGTACTCACATTACTCCCTGCACCTTGTGTGCAGATCTAGGTATTTCGAAACTCGGTAGCGGGTATTGATTACTTAGTGGTAGGTCCATCGGAGTTTGCAAGGTTGCTGCCTCACAATTGCAGCCCTATTATTCTCCCTCCTTATCCTCCCTTAGTTGTATTTAGTAATTTCTAGACTATGTTAGTCTTGATGTTGTCAGATGGTTATAGTAGATGCTCGTAACTAGTGACATCCCAATGTCGGGCTTTCTTTCCGCACTATTGTTTTTATTTAAACACTTTATGAAGGTTTATTGTTAAGTAGCTTTGATTTTATCTTAAGAATGAAAAATATCGAATGGTTTTTGGTAATGTAACGGCTTGCCTAGTACCACGTTAGGCGCCATCACGACCGGGTTATTTTTGGTCGTGAAATTGCAATAAGGTTAATGTCCCCCTCCTATTGAAATCTTTTTTGGTAAACGAAAAAAATGGTACTGCAATGCTCATTTTCAGATTTATTTGCTACTTTTTATGTTTCTCGTACCTTGCCTTCATTGAAATCATTTATAATGATTTCATGAAATTAGCCGGTAGTTTTATAAACGTATGGAAAATTAAATTATACTGTAAAAAATATCTTGTGTATGAAACTTAAGGCTTTAATAAACAAACAAAAATAAGAATATTGATTCTTACCAATAGTTTCACTACTAAACAAAATTAATGACGAATTTAGTTTCAACAAAATAGTCTATTATCACGTCCAATAGTACAACCTTTTCAGCCATCAGATAGCCTTCAGTCAGTTCCAATTCAATCTTGAAAAATTGTGATCACACTCCACTTTAAGATCCAAGTCTAGTCCGCTTGGATTATCGTAGTGACGCAGCTGATGTTTCAATAACAAGTACCTTTCAGGATTTTCCTTCAAATGATCATGCATGTTGGATATTATTGTAAGCTGCAGGAAAAAAAAAACTACATGAGCAACAATAGATATGAAAAAGCATAAATTAATAGGAAATGAAAGTTGACCTCGGCTTGTAATATAGCATTTTCATTTTGCAAGTCTTGTAGTATTTTTCTTTGTTTCTCAGGATTACAAGTAGCACAAAGGCGATTCCTCAACTCGAGATTCATTTGCAAGTTCTCTGAAAGTAATCTTGAGTTTTCCAAACGAAGATTTTCACGTTCTTCCTTATCCCTTTGGGCCTGAAATTAGTGTAAATTTGGATCATAGTTCATCTATTCGAGTCAAGAGCAGGTACATTTCTAAACAAAAAAGAAAGAAACGAAACATATCCCAAAAATAAAAGAAGCAAAACTATGATGAAATGATGATTGTTGTGATAACAACGAGTGGAGAACAGTGGAATTCATATCATATGACGATCAGTGACAGAAACGATTTTAAGGGAATACAAAATGTATTCTCTTTATTTGAGAATTCAACGTAGCTTGACTACTGCCATTTATAAGTAATTAAATAAACTATCAAAAGTTTATAAGAACCTGGATGTAGCATCTTTTGTTATCAAACCAAATTTTGACTTGATTGGTATCAAGCCTTAGCTCATCACTCAGTTTCTCTATCACATCGTTTTCTGGATTTAGCTCATCAGTCAGAAAACAAAATCTGTTAGAATGAGGAAAAACTAATTGATAGAAACCAAAACATGCAATGAAAAGGAAAATATTAAGATCAACAAAAGGGGAAATTTCACAGGTTTGTAATCAACGAACTTCTTGAGATTGGAATAAAATTCGTATTAGGTAAGAGATTCTTCTTCTTCTTGATTTACTTAATTGAATCAGCGTGAAATATGTGAATCTATTGACGGACGGAGAAAATAAGATGAAGATGTAAAAAAACTAAAAATCAAGTAGATCAGATACATTTAAGAAAAAGGGAATTGTCACATCCATGACAAATTAGAAAACAAATCGAAAACAAAATCATAAAAAGAAAATATTACAAGAACATGAGTTAAAACTTTTAGTATCTTAAAATACTTAGATTGATGTAGAGAAAGCTATGATAGCCACCAAAAATTGACCACAATAGACAAACATTATTCAATGAACAACATCGTAAATATAAAAACACCAAAAATTTAAAGGACCAACAAAAAAAAAAAAAAAGAGAGAGACTTAAAATTATTCAATAAAACTCACTCTTCTAGCTTTTGAATTTGTTCATCAGAACTAGACCCAATGGGAGAATCCATCAGTGTGAAAAATAAAAAAGAGTTTTAGAGTTTTTATAAGTGATTTTTAGAGAATCAAAGCAAGCCCACAAAGGAAAAACAAAAGGAACCAAAGACAATAAACAAATTAGTAGATAAGCAAATAAGTAAATAAATAATTAAATAGATAAGAGGAAGACTTTTCTAGTTGTCAAATCTTTTTCTAATATTCTGTATCAATAAAATGGTTATCATTCTATTTCACCTAATATTACGTTCTAAAAATTAATTTTTTTAAATTTATGTCCTTTTTTTTTCTGTTTAAAGTAGGAATAATATTATAATTTAGTAAAGTCATTATACTTGGGAGCAATCTGTAGAGCATTCGTATATGATGAATATTTATAGAAAAATTATAATTTGAAGTAATTACTTAATTTGTGTTAATGTGTGCGAGTTTGTAGGTAACTAGGTCGTTTTGATGTTAGCAGCCTTTTTGACTGAAACATCATAGATTAAAATATACTAATAATATGCAAAATAAGTGAATATAGTCAATCAATACAAGAAATAAAATTTTCAGGTCGCAGTTTACGATAATTTAGTGACTTTACTAGTTTCTTTTATTCTTTTCGTTCAAAGATGACATACTATCAGGTATATCGGATTTACGTCGTCAGGTGTTATGACAGTGAAATCTGGGTCACATTGCATGTATCCTGATCGACTATTTCTGCAGCTACTCTATCAAACATTTCTTTGTTGCCAAGATCAATGTTTTAAATGACGGGGCTTGAGGCGAGGCGTTTTACCTCTGACGAAGCGAGTGTAAGCCCTGAGACATGGGGCGTAAGTCCCATGGATCTTTAAATTTTATTAATTTCAAAAATTTTAAAATAGTTTAAAATAAAAAATAATTATTAAAATTATAACGAATAATATATTTAAAATATTTATAAATTACAATTGAACTATGAATAATAAGAAAAGTATGATATTATTATAATATATAAATTAGCTGCAACGTCGTTACAACTCGAACATCAAAAGTAATGCATTCGATGCGAAATTGTATATGTATCTCTTAAGGAGTAATAAATCTTGAAAGAATTTTAAAATTATGATTTGATATTTTTTAAAATACTTCTTTTATTAGTATGCTTTCTATTTGAAAGAGAATTTATATAAAAACATAATTCACAATTTAAATATGATTCTCTAGCATCATTTATTTTTAAGTTTCAACAAGTTAATGAAGTGACACATATTTCACCATACTATACCATGATAACTAATTATTTGTAAATAGTTACTAGCTAATACTGAGCTATTAAATTAATAAGTATTGTATCTCGTAAACGTAAAGAAAAAATATTTAGGAAAATAATTATAAAAGAAATTATGGACTATTATATAATAAAGATATAACAAATAAATACTTTTAAATGAAAGATTTATTTAATATTTACTATATAGTAGTCTCAGTGAATAACGTGCAATAATTTCTATTTTAGTTATGACATAAAAATATTCTCATCTTAATGATTTATGATTAAAAAAAAGTAATTTCGAATATTCAACGATTGATTAAGATAATTTGAGGATTTACAAGGTTAGTTACACACAATTGCATAAAGTTCTATTAGGCGAGCACAGTACTCTGGGGGTTAGGTGTGTCCAGGGCGTAAGCCCCGGCGGCCGAGACGTAAGTTTCACGAAACTAAGTCCCCCACATAAGTCCAGGGGCATTTTACGAGTGCTTCGCCCCGGGCAAGTCCCAATTATACCTTTTAAAACAGAGGCCAAGATTGAGATTGGAACTTAAGAGCTTATGAATTTCTTACACTTTATTGACCATCAAGTCACACCCATAACTGCTCGAAGTATAATTATGATAATTGGGAAATTATTGTACTTTTGGGCCTGTATGGTTCACTTCAGTAGCTATAATTGGATCAGTAGCATAGTCCAAACTTGCTTCAATATTTTCTAGTGTAGTAAACTTGTTATTTTTAATAGGACCTTGAGGGTCATATTTGGAATAATATACTGGTGATTTATTAGGTATAAGAGATGTCAAGGCGGGGGACGTACCTGTGGATCCATCTGTATGAACCGTCTTACTTTGCTGTGGATTGTATGGGCTTTGTCGTGGTTGTGATTACAATGATTGGATGGTGGCATTTGTTGTGTTTGCATCCAATCGTTGTATCCCTTGCCTGCGTGTGAAAGTGACAGTTTTTCTTTCAGATTCACTTGGAGTTGCGTCTAATGGCTTGTTGGATGTGTCCTTGTTGAACCATAAACTGTACAAAATATTTAATATATTATGTACAAAATACTTTTGTTATATAAAATATATAAGTATTATTTTGTGTTTTATTTGTTAGGGTGTTTATTTGATGTTAAGCGGTAGGCATATATATGTGTTGGAGTATGGGTGTCACGACCCAAAATTCACTAATCGCGATGATACCTAACCCAACCCGCTAGTATAATGACCTGGTCCTTCGTTCTGAGAGTTATAGCATTATTTCCTCCCACCTGTGTTTGTTTATGTGTTGTTCAACTGTGTTGAGTTATATCGAGTTGGTAGATTTGGGTTTGGGGTAGTTTTCGAGTGAAATGATCACTTAGTCTCTTAGTTAGAAAGTTAAGTTAGAAAAAAAAGCCAATCGGAAGTTGACTTATGAGTAAACGAATTCGGATTTAGATTTTTATGATTTGATTAGCTTCGTTTGGTCATTTTAGACTTAGGAGTGTGTCCAGAATATAATTTGGAGGTCCGTGGTATAATTAAGCTTGAATTGGCGAAAGTTTGAAGTTTAGAAATTTTTAGGCTTCAATTCGAGGTTGATTTGGTGTTATTTTGGTTGTTCTGGAGGTTCGACTAAGTTCGGGTAATGATATATGACTTGTTGGAATTATTGATTGAGGTCCCGTGGGCCTCGGGTGAGTATATCATATTGAACAAATGAGCTTCGATTTCATTTTTTATTGAATCATTAGATTCGTATCGTAATTACGGACCAGTAGCCAAAAGAATCGTCGAATTTGGACATCGTATGAGGATTTTATGGTCATTTTACTAAGAATTGGATTGTCAGATTTTTCGGATTAATTACGAAATTGTCACTAGCAGCGTATTTAAAAATTTAAACTATTGGCAAATATTAAAACCTACATATCTCCTTCGTTATAAGGTCAAATTGAGTGATTCAAAAGTCTAACTTGATTAGAATTTCACAAAGAATTTACTAGAGTCATAAAATACGAGTTTTGGGATTATTTGACACGAGAAATGAGGGAGAATAACTGGTACAAAAATACATAATACTAGGGTTTGCTCATTCGATCATATTTTGAGTTGGGGAGCTCGAATTTGGGAGATTTTTTTAGGCGATATTCACCATATAGATTGGGGTAAGTTTTCTCTACTCGATTTTGATTATATTTCATGAATCTATTTTCGTTTTTATGGGATTTGATTGATGATTTCAAAGTGAATTGAGGGAGTTAGGGTTTGAGTTTTGGAGAGTTTTAAGTGAGGATTTGAGGGATCAAACGGAGTCCGATTTTGACGAATTTTATATGGTTAGACTCGGGAAAGGACGAGGATTATTATTCTGCCATTTTTGATTGATTTCGAGATATGGACCCTGGGGCCGGGTTTTGGCCGATTTTGAATTTTTGGCATATTTTGAAGTATTCATTGTGGAATTCGATTCTTTAGTACATGTTTATGGTATTAATCTGATTATAGTTAGATTCAGAGCTTTTGGAGACCGAGTCCAGAGACGAGGGCATCCCGGAGTAGGATTTTAGGCAGTTGAGGTAAGTAACAATTTTAACTCTGGCTTTGAGGGTATAAACCTGGAGAAATTTATATCATGTGATTGTTTGGTGACGATACCCACGCTAGGTGACGGGCGTGTGGGTGTGCACCATAAGGGATTGAAACTTGGTCCGTCCCGTGAGGTTGTGAGGCCTAATGGCTATTATCTGTGGTTAGGTGTTTACTTGTTGTTGAACCTATTTGCCTTCATGTTAGAGATCATGCTTAGGCTTTATTCATGCTCACATTAATTGTACTCAGTCATAGAAATTATTGTACATGTTTACCTCAGTCTCTATTAATTACTAATATGATGTGATACGTGATATTGGCTGTGTCTCCTTATTTGTTGATGATGGTGAGGCTAGTGACGTACAAGATTGAGTGAGGCCAAGGGCCTAGTTGTGAGGAAATTAATACCATAGCGTGTGAGTTGTCCGCGTAGCACGTGAGTTGACCGTACGGGTTCAGGTATTTATACCATAGCGCGTGAGTTGTCCGCGTAGCACGTGAGTTGACCGTGCGGATCCAGGTATTGATATGATGGCCTGGTTGTGAGGATATTAATATCATAGCGCGTGCGTTGACCGTGCGGGTCCAGGTTTTGATACCATAGTGTGTGAGTTGTCCGCGTAGCACGTGAGTTGACCTTCTGGATCCAGGTATTGATATGATGGCACGTGAGTGCTTGGGCTTTGGGAGCCCCTCCGAAGTCTGTACACACCCCCGTGAGCGCAGAGTGTTGAGTGTATTGAGTGTTGAGTATTGAGTGTTGAGTGTGAGTGCTGAGTGATGGAGTGACATTTCTATGAGGTTGCATTTACTTTTGCTGTTACTCACTTACTTTTTAACTTGTTTGTGGTATTTGTTGGTGTTATGAAATTTACCTGTTTATTCATGTTTATTGTAAATTATAAAAATAAATAATTGAACTGTTATGCTCAGCTCGTCACTACTGCTCAGTTCCTTAGTTATTTCTGTTACTACTGAGGTGATTGTACTCATACTACACCCTGCACTTTATGTGCAGATCCAGGTGAGTTAGAGCGCGGTGATCGTTGAGTTCTGGCTGGTTATCTGTGGAGATTGCAAGGTAGCTGCTAGTGTCCGTGGGACCTTGTTACTCCTTTTGTCATTTCTTCTTTTAGACTGTTAGACAATTTATATATCTTAGTTCATAGTTTTATACGCTCGTGACTTAGTGACACCCCGATGTTTGGGACTCATTTCCGTATTTTGTATTATTTATATTTAGAGTTGATTTAGTTTATCAGCAATTAAATTATTTGAAATATTTTATTAAATTCTTATAATCAAATTAGTAGTAATATTTTGGGAATAGGCTTGCCTTGTAATACAATAGGCTCCATCACGACCAAGGTTAGATTTTAGGTTATGACAAGTTGGTATCAGAGCCTAGGTTACATAGGTCTCACGAGTCATGTGCGAGTTTAGTAGAGCCTTGTGGATCGGTATGGAGACGTCTGTACTTATCTTCAAGATGCTGCAGAACCTTTAGGAAAACTTCACCTTCTTGAATTCTTATCATGCGGTATTGATTCAGCTTGAAGTATAACTCTTTGAATTCCTTCCACGCATTCGTATTTGCACATGAGTGCTCGGTATCTGTTGTGCATCGACGGATTGTGATTCCCTGGATGAGGTGCGAGATGTGATTTCTGTGTATTAATGTTGGGCCAGTCTGGAGGATTTGAGGCCGAGTTTTGACTGTAGATTGAGCACTAAGGTGTTGATTATGTGAGCGCGTGCTTGTGGACTTATATGTTCGGTAGTGTCCCTATTAGTGAAAATAATGGTTGGATGGGCACGTGATGAGTATGATGTGACCGCGAGGTGAGTTCATATGATTTGAATATGACCAGAAGGTATTGTTGAAGGTTTCACCTATTCGAGACTCCAGGTATTTTTTTTAGACTCGTTCGAGGACGAACGTTTGTTTAAGAGGGGGAGGATATAATGACCTGGTCCTTCGTTCTGAGAGTTATAGCACCATTTCCCCCCCCACCTATGCTTGTTTATGTGTTGTTCAACTGTGTTGAGTTGTATCGAGTTGGTAGGTTTGGGTTCGGGGTATTTTTGGAGTGAAATGATCACTTAGTCTCTTAGTTAGAAGACCAAGTTAGAAAAAAAGTCAATCGGAAGTTGACTTATGAGTAAACGAATTCGAATTTAGATTTTTATGATTTGATTAGCTTCGTTTGGTCATTTTAGACTTAGGAGTGTGTCCGAAATATAATTTGGAGGTCCGTGGTATAATTAAGCTTTAATTGGCGAAAGTTGAAAGTTTAAAAATTCTTAGATTTGAATTCGAGATTGATTTGGTGTTTTGGTGTTGTTTTGGGTGTTCTGGAGGTTCGACTAAGTTCGGGTAGTGATATATGACTTGTTAGAATTATTGATTGAGGTCCCGTGGACCGCAGGTGTGTATATCATATTGAACAAATGAGCTTCGATTTCATCTTTTATTGAAGCATTAGATTCGTATCGTAATTACGGACCCGTAGCAAAAAGAATCGTCGAATTTGGACATCGTATGAGGATTTTATGATCATTTTACTAATAATTGGGTTGTCAGATTTTTCGGATTAATTACGAAATTACCACTAGCAGCGTATTGAAAAATCTGCACTATTTGCAAATATCAAAACCTACATATCTCCTTCGTTATAAGGTCAAATTGAGTTATTCAAAAACCTAACTTGATTATAATTTCACAAGGAATCCATTGGAGTAATAAAATACGAGTTTAGGGATCATTTGCCACGAGAAACGAGGGAGAATAGCTGGTAGAAAAATACATAAAACTAGCTAGGGTTTGTTCATTCGATCATATTTTGAATTGGGGAGCTCGAATTTGGGAGATTTTTTGAGGCGATATTCACCATATAGATTTGGGAAAGTTTTCTCTACTCGATTTTGATTATATTTCATGAATATATCTTCGTTTTTTTGGGATTTGATTGATGATTTCAAAGTGAAAATTGAGGGAGTTAGGGTTTGAGTTTTGGAGAGTTTTAAGTGAGGATTTGAGGGATCAAACGGAGTCTGATTTTGATGAATTTTATATGGTTATACTCGGGAGAGGACGAGGATTATTATTCTACCATTTTTGAATGATTCTGAGATATGGGCCCGGGGGCCGAGTTTTGGCCGATTTCGAATTTTTTGCATATTTTGAAGTATTCATTGTGTAATTCAATTCTTTATTACATGTTTATGGCATTAATGTGATTATAGTTAGATTAAGAGCTTTTGGAGACCGAGTCCAGAGACGAGGGCATCCCGGAGTAGGATTTTACGCGGTTAAGGTAAGTAACAGTTTTAACTCTGGCTTTGAGGGTATAAACCCGGAGAAATTGATATCATGAGATTGTTTGGTGGTGATACCCACGCTAGGTGATGGGCATGTGGGTGTGCACCATGAGGAATTGAGACTTGGTCCGTCCCGTGAGGCTGTGAGGCCTAATGGCTATTATCTGTGGTTATGTGTTTACTTGTTGTTGAACCTATTTGCCTTCATGTTAGAGATCATGCTTAGGCTTTATGCATGCTCACATTAATTGTACTCAGTCATAGAAATTATTGTACATGTTTACCTCAGTCTCTATTAGTTGCTAATATGATGTGATACGTGATGTGGGTTGTGTCCCCTTATTTGTTGATGATGGTGAGGCTAGTGAGGTACATGATTGAGTGAGGCCGAGGGCCTGGTTGTGAGGATACTAATACCATAGCGCGTGAGTTATCCGCGTAGCGCTTGAGTTGACCGTGCGGGTTTAGGTATTTATACCATAGCGCGTGAGTTGTCCGCGTAGCACATGAGTTGGCCGTGCGGATTCATGTATTGATATGATGGTCTGGTTGTGAGGATATTAATATCATAGCGCGTAAGTTGACCGTGCGGGTCCAAGTATTGATACCATAGCGCATGAGTTGTTTGCGTAGCACGTGAGTTGATCGTGCGGATCCAGGTATTGATATGATGGCACGTGAGTTGTTCGTGCTTAGCGCTTGGGCTTTGGGAGCCCCTTCAGAGTCTGTACACACCCCCAGTGAGCGTAGAGTGTTGAGTGTATTGAGTGTTGAGTATTGAGTGTTGAGTGTGAGTGCTGAGTGATGGAGTGACATTGCTGTAAGGTTGCATTTACTTTTGTTGTTGCTCACTTACATGTTAACTTGTTTGTGGTATTTGTTGGTTTTATGAAATTTACCTGTTTATTCATGTTTATTGTAAATTGTGAAAATAAATAATTGGACTTTTATGCTCATCTCGTCACTACTGCTCAGTTCCTTAGTTATTTATGCTACTACTGAGGTTGTTGTACTCATACTACACCCTGCACTTTATGTGCAGATCTAGGTGAGTTAGAGCGCGGTGATCGTTGAGTTCTGGTCGGCTATCTGTGGAGATTGCAAGGTAGTTGCTAGTGTCTGCATGACCTTGTTACTCCTTTTGCCATTTCTTCGTTTAGACTATTAGACAATTTATATATCTTAGTTCATAGTTTTAGACGCTCATGACTTAGTGACACCCCGATGTTTGGGACTCGTTTCCGTATTTTGTATTATTTATATATAGAGTTGATTTAGTTTATCAGCAATTAAATTATTTGAAATGTTTTATTAAATTTTTATAATCAAATTAGTAGTAATATTTTGGGAATATGCTTGCCTTGTAATACGATAGGCGCCATCACGACCAAGGTTAGATTTTGGGTCGTGACAGTTAGGTAAGCCAACTAAAAACTAACGACTTCCAATAATATTTAGCTAGACAATTAAGCAAACAAATTATCTGAATCTAATAGGTTTCCCAAGGATTGGTAGTACAAATCATGAGCTCCTAAGAATGGAGTTTACAAAGCTGATATGAAGTGAATACATCTTCTGTTTGAAAAGTACATAAACAGAGTTTTATAAATCTAAGGCTACCATGAACAAGAGGCAACTACAATAGGGATGCAGGTACATCCTTAAATCCAGCTTCCATCGAACACAATAACAACAATAGCCAGCACCTGCACGCAAGGTGCAGAAGTGTAGTATGAGTACAACCAACTCCATGTACTCAATAAGTAACAGACCTAACCTTAGGTTGAAAGTAGTGACGAGCTAGAACAAAGGTCGTATCTAACACCAATATCCAACAACAGTTCGTAATAACGTAAAGCAAGTAATTAAAGAAGTATCTAAGGGATAAGTACTCAACTTAATCATGTTTTCTGAATACAGTTCGGTCGTTCAAGTACATCAGTGAAAACCCAAATCATTTGTCGAAGTTGCTAAATATACGAGTAAGTTCGAAAACAGTAATTTTCCCAAAAATCCATTCAACAATAAATAACATATTTCATTTTTTTTCTAGATATTCGGTAAAATGCCTCACTATATTCATATGCCAATATGTGTGAGAATTCATGAATGACGTGATACCGTACATCATGAGAAAGAATACATCTCTATCCCTATATGTCATGTGTGCATGTAAATGCCATGTATCTAACAAATGAACTCATGTACTAACACTCTTAGAGTACTCAATCTCACTGTCTCACACTTTCCACCCATCATGACCAATCACTCAGTATTGTATATGTCCAATATGACCCGGCGAATATCCATTTTGGAATACTAGTATCTATAAACGTGCGTTGCACGTTAATAATGACACATAATGGTTTAAATATTTATTTAGATAAAGGAATAATAAAATTTAATTAATGAGAAAAATTTTATATATATTACTACAACAATCATCTAAATACCGAAAAATATTAGTACATTAGCATAATACGTGAATTCAAAATGAAGGGACATCATCAAAACTTACATAAATGATCAACTTTAGTCATGTTAAGTAGATAATTATGTATTGTAGTTTAAAGGTATCGAATGTAATGGTATCTTACGGAACACTTCTTTATAGACAGTGTTTTTTGTATATGTTTTCTTATAATACTTTGGTTATTCTGCCAAAAGCAAAACTCTTGTTGTCGACATTGATATCTCTTTTGAAAGTGCAACATATAGTTATTCACATAAGAAAATATATTATGGTAAATATAGCCCAATATTTAGGATGTTTATCCTTGTGGTTTATTTATTATAACTACAAAACATAAACATACTGAAAATTATTTTCACACAAATTTAGAAGGATATTCTTTAGTTTCGGAAGACGAAAGTTGAATTCAGGGATAAACACATACTTAGAAGCAATTGACCAGTATCATAAGTTCTACATATATGACTTTATTGTCAAAACTTCTATATACCTTACGTACAAAAGCTATTCAGGGGATCTAAGTTTTCAGGCATGAGGGGCATATTTTTTTTTTCAAAATCAACCTATATGCAATAAAAGATTAATTTCAACTTAGTCTATTANTTTTGTATTGAACTATTTAAGTATTTTTCTTGGTAGTAATTGTTGGTATCATCTTTTGATGAGCCAAAACCAAAAAATATTTTATTTTCAATATAAAACTTAGCAATCAAATTTTTATTTAGTTGATCAATAAATTCATTTCTGCTAGCTAAGATAGCTCTTTAATTTCTATTATGTAATCCTCATAAATTGTGTTTTAATCTAGTGATGAAAATATTTTCCTTATTAAATGCACTACTATTACCATTGGGGTTGATAACCAAGTGTTCTAGAAGAACCAAATCATCTTTTATTGGATGCCCTTCTTCGTTTCCGATATGAAGCAAGAAGTCGCTGAATGTTTGATCTGTTCTTACTTTTATATTTCTTGTTATTTGAATATTTTTCGTTTGAGGTCATAAGTATAATTCTAGCAAGCTAGATTATACAATTTTTTCTTTGGTCAATTTTGAAACTATTGATCGTACTTGACAGAAATTACCTCCCAAACTATTACTTTTCCACCAAACGGTTCATCGATATTCAATATATCTCCAAAACTCTGTGCATTATTTTCGATCGTTTGACGATTAGCCAAATACGCTTCATCAAATACTATTACTTTTACTTTACTTATAAATTTAGCACTATTGTTCTGCTTTGATATATTTGTGATGGTTATTTCAGAAATTTGAAGAGGTATATCAAATCTAAAGTGAGTTGTACGACCTCATAATAAAATCATTACTAATACACTACTTGTTCTTATTTCTAACAATATCATGCCTCTTGATCTGATATTTGCATGTAATGTATGACCTAAGAATATTATTTCGATTTCGTCGGAGGCATCTATAAAGGATAATCTCGCTATACCAGAGACGACTTTTTATAATATAGTCTTGAAAGTTTATTCTTGTTCAGGATTTAGCTTTGATTGTGCTTACTCAAACGCTTGTATGGCATTCTTAATATTATACTAATCTTTTTTACTTTGTGATCTGTTTTTCTAATCTCTAATACTCTTTTTATGGAATAAATTTATGTACTCTAAGTATTTTTTTAACTTGAAAATAATTTTACTCATATGATGAATTTGAAAAATAATTTAATTGGATTCTCTTGCCAAATAATTAATTGAAAGATTTGAATAATTGGTATTAACATTATATATAATTTATTTTCTGTTGATTTAGATTCTTAATATTATTTCATCTGATGTTTGAATATTTAACCGTAATTATAATTTTATCCACCATAAATTTTATTAAGAATAAAAAGATCGATCTGACATTCCACTTTTTGATCTTTATGTTTCAAAATCATTAGTGGTATTGTCTCTTACCAACCTTTTTCTTTCTTCTCTCACATATTTATTTTCTAAAAAGTTTCTTAGTTGTTCTTTAATAATTGTGTATATTTTTTTATATTTAAAAAAAAAAGTAATAATAAAAAAATATTATTTGATAGGAAAGTAGTACAAATATAATATAATGATATATTACCATATGAATTTTTCTCTCAATTTTAACACTTTATACAGTCCGTTTAGCATTTATTCTAATTTTTTTGTATTTAATTTTATAGACTGGTAATGTATTACTAATATGGAGGATTCTTATGAAACTGATCTTATTAAACCTTCATACATATTTTTAATAAGAATTCAATAGACAAGATTGTATTAATCTTAAAATCTTAAATATTAAAAATATTAACATAGAAGTTATTATAATCCAAAAAAATAAGTTATTACAACTATGTCTTTTCCTTATGAGTTCTTCTGTTTAATATTTTAGCGCAATTTTGGTCTATCAATATTATATTCATGCTTTTATAATAATATAGGCTCTCCCGTTTCTCAATAAATTTGGACAATATAATACGTTTTCAAATTAAATTACTACTATAATTTTTTAAAGAAGTATATCATAAAAGTAATATGATTACGTGGCTAAAAATATGTCCATATCCCAAAAATAATTTTATTAATAAAAAAACTAACATATTCCTAAAGGTATAAGATTTACATGCTAATATGTAATATTTTATATCTATGCCCGAACATAATTACACTAATGTAATTTCTAAAGGTAATCAGGTAGGATTCTTAACTTGTAATATATATTATGTCCTAAAACTAATAGGATTACAAGGCTAATGTGTAGGATTCCGATTATGTCCTTTTATTGTGATGCTTTAGATAATTATTTTATTATTATATATAAAAAATTTCTCCTTAATTAAATTTTATTATTCCTTCAAATAAATAAATATTTAAACCATCACGTGCCATTATAAAAGTGAGAACCCCAAAAATTAAAAGTTAAATTAACGAAAAAACCTTCTAAATAATTGAAATGTACCTTATTTAATTATTTAATAATATTTAAATATATGAAGGTGAATTTTGGATATTTATGAAAAGTTCTATTAAGGAGCATCTTGGACTTTTCATAAACAAAGTGTGCTCACATTGCGTAGTGTAAATTTCATTCTTTATATATGAATTTCAGTAGTAACCAACATGGAAAAATATCGTTTTAAAAAATAAAAAGAATAAAATCTAATTTCTAAAGGTAATCAAGTAGGTATAGGATTCTAACATCTAGTATTTTGTTCTAAAACTAAGAGGATTACAAGGCTAATGTCTAGAATTCCGATTATGTCCTTTTATTGTGAGTTATTATACTTAATATTAAAAGGTTATTTTTGTAATACAACATTTTATTCATGCTTTTATAATAATATAGATATACGTCAACTGACCATTGATCAACAAATACTGAGTAGGCCCAATCCAGCCCTTGGGGATGATCCATCCCCAGGTATAAATGCTTCGGACAAGATCCATGTCCGGGGAAGATTCATTCCTCAATATAAATGCTTTGGACAAGAGCCATATCGAGGGAAGATCTATACCTCAATATAAATGAACCATGCTCACTAGGGGTATGTACCAACTTTAGAGGCGCTCCTTCAGCCCAAGTGTTATATCAACCCAATCATGGCACAAATCAATATAACATGTTGCGCGTGCAGCCTGATCCCATAATATCACTCACACATCAGGCCCTCGACCTCACTTAATCATCAATCTCTCCAGTCTCTCTGTCACCGGCTCACAATGTCATGAAACTAGCCCGAATATGAGGATATGATGTATCAATGAATAACAACGGAGACTGAGATAGGATATGCATATGAATGCTTATGACTAAGTAAGTAATTCAATGAAAGCAGATAACTCAATAGCAAAAATGACCTCAGTGGGTCTCAATAGGATAAGTATGTATCCTATACATGGTTTCTAACATAGATCACGGCTCAATAGCTCGTGAACGTAAAAATTTCATGGTTATAGGTAAGATCAGGTAATAACACAGTACCACGAAATAACGGAGTAATAATTTATACGGTGCACGCCTACACGCCCGTCACCTAGTATGTACGTCACCTCAACATCGACCACATAATACGTAATTTGGGATTACATACCTTCAGCACTTAGTTTAGAAGTTCTCCTTACATCAAACAAGCTAATTCTAATACCGAACAAGATAAACGATACTCCAAAAATGCCATCTCGCGCACTCTGGCCTCTGAATAGCTCGAAACTAACCAAAAACATCTCAAATACATCAAACAATGCTAAAGGAATCAATCCCAATCGAAAAATGTCAAATCTTTAATTAAAAGCCCAAACTCAGCCAAAAAAGCCCAACTCGGGCCCGCACCATGAAACCCGACAAAACTCATAAAATTCGTCAATCCATTCAATTACGAGTCCAACCATACTAGATTCACTTAAATCTAACTCCGGATCGATGTTCAAAACTCAAAAATTCATATTTGAAACTTTAGGCCAAAACCCCAAATTTTCTCTTTAAATTTTTCAACCAATTGCTAAAAATAAAGGTGGATTCATGAAATGTAATCAAAACCGAGTGTAAAGTACTTACCTGAATCCCTATGATGAAATCTCTCTAAACTCTCTCCATTCCGAAGTCCATAGCTCAGTATGTGATAAAAATGACCAACCCTCAAACTTCTAACATTCAGCCCAGTGATTCCGCAATGGCGGACAATTTGTCGCATCTACGACAACCGTTTTTGCGTTTAAACTTCGCTACTGCAAAAATGGTGTTGCCAAGCGACCCCCGCACCTGCGGTTTCAAACTCCACTTCTGCGAAGACTTTCACATCTATGCATCCACACATGCGGTCTTTTTTCCGCTTATGTGATCTTCCTCACCCAGCCTCTTTACGATTCAGAGACTACTCTAATGCTTCTGCGACCATCGCACTTGCACAAATTAGCCGCAGGTGCGATCATACCAGATCTGCCAGCAACTTGGCCAAAAATGATCCAAGCAAATCTGAACCTCGTCCGAAACTCACCCGAGCCCTTTGGGACCCCGTACGAATAAACTAACAAGTGCAATATATAACACGGACCAACTCGAGTCGTCAAATCACGCATAACAACATCAAATCAACTATGAACTTTGAAACTTAAAACTTCCGCAACCGATGCCGAAGCTTATGTAATCGCGTCCGATTGACCTTAAATTTTTCACACAAGTCCCATTTGACATTAGGGACTTGCTCCAACATCCAGAATCGGAATCCGACTCCGATATCAGAAAGTCCACTCTCAGTCAAACTTTCCAAAATTTGAACTTTCGATATTTCAAGCCAAATTCTACTACGGACCTCCAAATTACAATCCGGACGTGCTACTAAGTCCAAAATCACCCAATGGAGCTAACAGAACCACCAAAAATCCAATCCGAGGTCAAATACTAAAAGGTCAAACTTGGTTAACTCTTTCAAATTTAAAGCTTCCTAGATGATAATCATTCTTCCCATTCAATCCCGAATAACCTGAAAACCAATACCGGCAATTCATATAAGTAAAAAGAACATCACACACAGCTACTCAAGCCCGTAAACATGAACAACTCATAACCATTAATTAGATCAACAAGGCATGGAGCTCCCCTCCTTCGACAAGAACTATAGCCAATTTCTATGACGACTTCCAATATTATGCTCCAAATATACCACAATCAAATCCGATAGGACCATCCTAGATCCAACGACCTAGTCTTGTCAAATACCATCTACTTTATATACATGCCACTCCAATACTACTCAGAGCCACGAACCGTGCAATCCATGCACCCATACGCAATAATTCAAATGTACTTAATCATGGAAAAATGACTGAAACGAGAGAACTGCCCCGTAAAATTAACAAGTATCGCCACCACGAAATGCTGAAAAGGTTCATACATCTAGAATCATCACACACCGTAGAATCATAACACAAGTCTAACACAAAGTTCATACCTCCACATAACTCTGCTACAATTACGTGACCCTATCCAAATGCTGGCCCATATTATATACCTCGAATCACCCTGCTCAAAATCAATAACCATGCAAAATTCGACATCAAGCACCCAAAGTGCATTACCATAACCACGGAGAGAAAATAACACCATACCACAATCCAGAGAACATAACCAACGCACAATCAATCATGCAATACCAAATACTCATCTCGCTCTAATTCCACTATAAAGCCCAAATATTACCACACTGTGTGTGTGCGCGCATATAACCAACGAATCGCAACCCCTCGTAGCATAGAAGAGTAACTCTTGAATTATTTCAACACACGAATAAGCTCGACAACCACCAAATGGCACATCCCTCAACAATAGTAGTATGAAGCCAACCAATCTGACTTAATGTAGAATACACATCCTAATTAGGCCTACCAATGGAGCTCCAAATCAACTTTGGTCACTCACAAATAGATAAACAATCCTCTAAAATTCCACAATGACTAAATCATATCACATACTATCATGTGGCTAGCTTTGGCCACATAATCACATTCCACAACCACGAAATAATCTGCTTCTAAGAATTCCCAATATACAAATCCATAGAACACACGGATCACCATCGCCTGAATGTCTAACACATCTCTCATACACGATCATCCCAAGAGGAATACTTCTATAATTCTTTTGTTACACATAGCAAAATCTGAATATCAGCAGTCGATCAACCAGGTGAGTACCACAATACCAATAAAGTATCCTTAAATCAGAACACAAGGCACCTTCTAAAATGTACAATATCCTCAAACAATACCAAATAGTAATATCATTCACTTAGTCATCTGAAACCATCCATGCTGCCTAAGAATTCATGACCTTCCCTTCAAAACTGAATCGTGACCTTACACATGCAAGTCTCCATCCCACACAACACACTGCATCTATCATTCCTTCATATGAGAAGTACGAAAATCTCAAAATCCACTCGGAGTCACTACAAACTACATACTCAATCAATTAGAAACCTTCCATTTGATCTCATTCAAGAGAAAATCCCACTTCGTAACAGCGCTAGTAGGAAATATTCACCTCGAACCGTGATAGAAATGATCGAGAACTCTCAGAAGCCCATTTGCACATGACCAAGCTATTAGAAGCGAGTCTCTCTAACTCAACCAAGCCATGCAGGTTACCAAAACCCAAGAGCATTGCCACGAAGCACCTGAAGAAACCTACCACATCATAAGCAACTGAGTAAATTCCTATACTATGCGCACTACATCTCTCAGTAATAACAATTCAAATCATTCCATGATACTCATATACCTATGTAGACATGTGATTTTTGACCCTCCCCAAGAATTTTCACAGTTTTGCGTAAAATATTTAGTTTAGGCCTAATATAGCTATTTCAGCTAATTTTGACCCTTTTTACTTTATTTTCATCACAAAAATAAAAAATACAAAAAAAAGATATATAAATTTTAGTTAGGTATTTCTTTTAAACTTAAAAAATACAAAAAATAATACTTTATATTTTATCTTGATATAAAAACAAAAATTACAAAAATAGTTTCATTAATATTTTGTAGTTATTTTAACCTTGAAAATACAAAAATATCTTTGTTTTAATTGTCAGTCATATTTTAATAATTATTTTTGCTTACGTAGTATTGATCAAATAACATCGTGTTCTTAATTTCGGTTCCGGGCAAAGAATAATATTCGGGTTCAAACTACCGTTTTTTTTAGGACTAATTTTCGGACCTAGCCCATAATAATCCGAACTCACCACAGATGGGGACATAAGATAATGGGAGACACGGTACACAAAACACGGACAAAAACACGGAAGAAAAAAGGAGAGGACTGAATACATTTTCATAAAGACACACGACACAAACTGAAAAGAAGGAAAAAGAATACATAGAATATAGACAAATGGACTACTGTGGAGGCATTTGATATTCAGATAGAAAACAATATGTTATTTTTTTTTGAATTGGTTTTTCAGAAAAAAAGAACGGATACAATACATACATAAGACTACTACACTTCATCTTCTTCCGGGAGAAGAAAAACCAAAACAAAAAAACCTAGCGATAGCAGCCCTTCTCCTTCCCGTCGTCACTGTCCAAACGAACCCTCCATCGTCAACGACGCAGCCTTCACCTTCATCCCGTCGACCACCCTCAACCAATCGACCCTACCTCCATCGCACACCAGCGAAACGACCAGCAGTCCCCCAAACGACGAACCTCCGTCGACCACCCTTTCTGCTCCATCTTCTTCGTCGTAAACCAGACCACTCAGCTCACGTCGCCATTGACGCAGCAGCTGCCTCATCGCCATTTCCGTCACCGTCACTGACCAAACGACCACCATCCCAGCCCGCGTCCAGCTGCTGCTCGTCTTCTTCGCAGCGGCCAGCTGCTGTTCATCTTCTTGGCAACGAACCAGCAGCAACTCCGCCACAGCTACTGGTCGAGCCTCTGGTCCGTTAGGTTGAGTTCATTTTTGGAGCTCGTTTGTGAGATCTGTTCAGAGGCAAGTATCGAAGTTTCGAGGTCGTTTCATCGAGGTCCGGTGCGTCGAGGTCAAAGAAAGGTCCATTTCTGTCCATCTCTTCTATTAATCCATAGATATATTTCATGTTTCTGCGAGTTTGGAACCTACTGTGATTCTAACGTTAGTCATTTTCACTGTTATTTTGTTTAAGTTGGTTTGTTGTAATGGTTGAATTATGTGTTGAAAACATTTTTCAGTATGCTTCAAAAAATTGAAAATAAAAAATTGAAAAGTTAGTTTGAATGCAAATGGTGTGACGTTGAAGTTGTTTGGGACTTGGTTAATACTGAAGAAGGAATTGGTTTTTGAGTGACTAGCGTTATCTTATTTATATTTTTATTTTTATTGTTTTAATCGCGCTAGGAGAATGTTTAGGCCGTCGAAACTCGGGTAATTTTTGGGTGCATTTCATGCAACCTGATTATAACAACTTCGAATAATGAAACCTTTTGGAATAATTTGAGGCGTGATATGCCAAGTCAAATCACAAAACGCATGGCCCTCTTTTGATTAATTAATCCTTAGAATTCGAGGCGTGCCATTTAGCAAATTCCATGGTCCTCGCAAAGTGCAAACGCATAGTTGATTTAGGCGCGTGTTTAATAATATTACCTTCCTAAATACGGTGTGCATTTCATGCAACCCAAATCTAAATCCTAAAACGTCGAATAAGAATGTGTCGAGGATCCGGGTGCATTTCATGTGACGTGATCCGAAAACACGTTTTTAAACGACGTTCACTTTCTTAAATAAAATAACTAAAGCAGTGAATAATTCTAAAATTGCACAATAGGATAACATGTATTAAAAACAGATATTTTAGCCAAATATAGCAGTTGAGCGACCGTGCTAAAAACCACGGAACTCGGGAATGCCTAACACCTTCTCCCGGGTTAACAGAATTCCTTATCCGGATTTCTAGCTCGCAGACTGTAATACAGAGTCATTCTTTTCCTCGATTCGGGATTCAACCGATGACTTGGAACACCATAAATCTCCCAAGTGGCGACTCTGAATTAAATAAATAAATCCCGTTTCGATTGTCCTTTAATTGGAAAAACTCCCTTGTGCCCTCGCGGGTAGCGCCAAAAGGAGGTGTGACAGCTCAGTAGAGTATTATTTAGTATATCACTACAAGATGCCTAATTATGCAAAGCGACATAAATTCACAGAATAATAATATATGAAATAACTTAAATACAATCAGTAAAAGAAAACAAAGAAAAGAGCTAAATTAAAATTTCTAATTTCCATTCTTCATATGTATTCATGTTTTCACATTTCAGCTTACAATATCGACAAGGTTACAGTCATGTACCTGGTATTGGAAGCAAAAGAAAAGAAAATCAGCAGAGTAGTATGCAGCACAGCAACAACAGTAACAGTGGAAATAGAACAGCCCAATAACAGAGTTTAATAAAACCAGTAACCAAAAGATGAACTTGAGAATATATCTTCTAGTTAAAATTTAAACTCTCTTTTGTTCTTCAAAAAAAAATTCGTTTTTTTTATCTGTTTTCAAAAAATCTCTCTAACTCTTAATTCTTTCTTCAATTTTTCTCTCTCTCTCTCTTTCTATTCTTTTCTGATTTCTCTCCCAATTTTTCTTCTTGTCTTCCCTTTTATAATGTAAGTTTTGCTCTATTTATTCTTAAAAACAGACCACTATATGACAATTAACTAAACAAAAGAAATATTCCACCTTCTTGAGCCCTACAATCTTACTACTATATTTTAATTATACTTTAGTTCCCACTACAATATGTTTTGTTCCCCATTATACTATTTTATTAATACTTTAGTTACCACTACAATATGTCTTGTCTCCCACCATAATTTTTAATAATATTTTAGCAACTAGTGGACAGAGCAATTAATTCAAATAATTGTCTAAATTTTAATTTCCAAAAATACCCCCGAAATTACTAAAATTTACTATTCTAACCTTGCCAGCTATAACCAATTCACCTAAATCAATCAACCAAAATATAGCAACTATAACCAATTCTTAATCAAATTCGATCAACAAACTCAATAATCAATTGAACTTCAGAATTAAATCTAACAACATTATAATTAGGATTAATGATTCAATTGGTTAGCTAACACATTTCTATATTAAAACTAAACAAAAACCTTGGTTTAAGTTTTATTTCTATCCATATTTTGTTTGATATTTTCGGATCTAAAATCAGTATATGTTTGATTATTTTCTTACTTGTTGTTTATCATGTTCTTGATTATTTCTTCATTTTTTGTGCTTTAATCATTTGTTTTTGTTTAGTTTTAATATAGAAATGTGTTAGCTAACCAATTGAATCATTAATCCTAATTGTAATGTTGTTAGATTTAATTTTGAAGTTCAATTGATTATTGAGTTTGTTGATCGAATTTGATTAAGAATTGGTTATAGTTGCTATATTTTGGTTGATTGATTTAGGTGAATTGGTTATAGCTGGCAAGGGTAGAATAGTAAATTTCAATAATTTCGGGGGTATTTTTGGAAATTAAAATTTAGACAATTATTTGAATTAATTGCTCTGTCCACTAGTTGCTAAAATATTATTAAAAATTATGGTGGGAGACAAGACATATTGTAGTGGTAACTAATGTATTAATAAAATAGTATAGTGGGGAACAAAACATATTGTAGTGGGAACTAAAGTATAATTAAAATATAGTATTGGGATTGTGGGACTCAAGAAGGTGGAATATTTCTTTTATTTATTTAATTGTCATGTAGTGGTCTGTTTTTAAGAATAAATAGAGCAAGACTTACATTATAAAAGGGAAGACAAGAAGAAAAATTGGGAGAGAAATCAGAAAAGAATAGAAAGAGAGAGAGAGAAATTGAAGAAAGAATTAAGAGTTAGAGAGTTTTTTTGAAAATAGATAAAAATAAAAAAATAAAACGAATTTTTTTTTTTGAAGAACAAAAGAGAGTTTAAATTTTAATTAGAAGATATATTCTCAAGTTCATCTTTTGGTTATTGGTTTTATTAAACTCTGTTACTAGGCTATTCTATTTCCACTGTTACTGTTGTTGCTGTGTTGCATACTGCTCTGCTGATTTTTTTTTCTTTTGCTTCCAATACCAGGTACATGACTGTAACCTTGTCGATATTGTAAGCTGAAATGTGAAAACATGAATACATATGAAGAATGGAACTTAGAAATTTTAATTTAGCATTTTTCTTTGTTTTCTTTTACTGATTGTATTTAAGTTATTTCATATATTATTATTCTGTGAATTTATGTCGTTTTGCATAATTAGGCATCTTGTAGTGATATACTAAATAATACTCTACTTTAATTTGGTTATTAGGTATTATATGTTTAAGCATGCTTATTACTTACAAACTGTTTAATAATTGGAATAAGAGAAAAATAACATAAGTTGGTCTTTAGTGAATCGGCTTGGTAAAACTGGTTAGTTCATTAACTATGAAGGTCTTAATATTGTCAATAATAGGTTAATTGTAATCATGTAGCTAAATTTAGTTAAAGCATGAATTTGAATTACTTTCGTGAATTAGGCATTAAGGCATGGTTTGAATTCAAACAAGACGAGATAACATTTAAGTTTAATAAATTTTCAAATAAGTATAAGTGATTAAGGTTAATTATAGTTTTAAATAGTTGTAAATAATTAATTCCAACGGTTCAAGTCATCTAACAATATAAGTTTAAACTAGCTATAGGATAATTAGTTTAATTTGTATATATTATTTGTCGATCCCGTATCTTATTTTTAATTTCAATTTTAGTAATATTTCTTTCCGTTAACATTTGTCTTAACCTAGCAATTAATATGTTATATTTTTTTTAAGCATGTAATTAATTAGGATTTTTCTCTTTTATTTTAGAGACGAATTTAATAAAAAAATGCAGTCGATTTAGGATTATTTTTTTTAAATAAATGAGACGAGCCTAGTTTCAAATGATTGTGAATAAATAATTCCATTAGTTTTATATATATATATATATATATATATATATATATATATATATAACAATGCAAGCTTTAATCTTGCTCCAATTAATTTCTTTTGAATATTAATTGTCAAATTTCGCATTTATTTACAAATTTTGAAATTCCTAATTATTTTTTTATATAAGCTAAATTCCTTTCCATTAATATTTGTCTCAATTTAAATGAGTGTATTACATTTTTTTTAGTTCGTAATTAATTAGGATTTTTCTTTCTTTATTATAGAGATAAATTTAAATAGAAATATAGTCATTTTAGGATATCCTTAAAACAAAGGAGGCGTGCCTCACCATAGTAAATTACAAATTGCGGGGCCCTCGATAAAAGGATGTAATAATTGGATAGATTTCGGAGTTGGTCGTTTAGTGAATTTTCACGACCTCTTCCCGAATAACGATACGTTAGCCTCTTTAGGACGCGTTTTTAATAATCTTACCTTCCTAAAGTCGGGTGTGCATTTCATGCAACCCAAATTCAAATCCAAAAACGTTGAATAAGAATGTGTCGAGGATCCGGGTGCATTTCATGTGACGTGATCCGAAAACATGTTCTTAAACGACGTTCACTTTCTAAAATTTTTTAACAAAAAGCGGGAAATAATTTTAAAATTGCTCTATAAGGTAGAATATGTAAAAACAAATCAAATTAGCCAAATATAGCAGTTGAGCGACCGTGCTAGAACCACGGAACTCGGAAATGCCTAACACCTTCTCCCGGATTAACGGAATTCCTTATCCGGATTTCTGGTTCGCGGACTGTAATACAGAGTCAATCTTTTCCTCAATTCGGGATTCAAACCGGTCACTTGGGACACCATAAATCTCCCAAGTGGCGACTCTGAATTAAATAAAGATATCCCGTTTCGATTGTCCTTTAATTGGAAAAACTCCTTTCTTTATCACACCCTTCGCGGGGTGTGGTAGCACAAAAAGGAGGTGTGACAACCTATAAAGTGTAATGCAACCTGTATCCGGAAATTCCTTTACTCAAGTCATCCTCGATCTCCACCTCTGCAAGTCATATCAATTCACAAGTATACCTCGAATCGAAACTAATACAACACATAACCGTGCAATCAACTCGTCGATGGCAAACTCCCCCACTTGGCTCAAATCCATAGGCCAAAATACATATTAACTCAAAATCCCCATACTTTATTACTGCCATAATACTATAGTGAAATTCAACTGAATCCTTCATAAGCTCACACATACAACCCACATAGTACCTCAAATCATCTGCAAATCTAGCACTCACCTTAGTCACAGCCAAGCCAATTCCCATAAGCGATCCAAACTCAAATTGCAACACATTTAATTCACTGGAAAAAAGGGAACTCCCTACAAAACAACATAGGTGTCACACCACCTCAGGATACCCCACAGGAAATAACCTACATGCTTAGCCTCAATCTGACATCTGTTCATACCCTTTCGCAACCACAACTACTACGAAATCACTCAATCTTACAGAGTCTCAATAAGAAGACACGAGAACCTAATTTGTTTCAGCATTAAACAATAGGAAAGATCCTTTAATACACTTATAACTCGGAACCATACGTCGCATCAAGACAAAAACCAAACACCCAATAGTCCATTCTACATATCAAGTAAACTATTCTCGTATTCAAATCATATGAACACATCTCGCAGTCACATAATACTCATCCTGTAGCCATCTAGCCACAAATTCCACTAATAGGAGCACTACCGGACATATAAACCCTAGAGCACGTGTTCACACAATTGAAATCTCCGAGCTCGAGCTATAGTCAAAATTCATCTTCAAGACCTCCAAACTGGCCCATCATCAGTACATTAAAATCACATCTTGCACCTTATATGTGGAATTACGAGCCGTCGTTGCATAGCTGATACTGAAGACTCATATGTGAATTCAAAGAGTTACGCTTTAATCTGAATTAATACCGCGTGATAAGGAAAGAAAGATGGGATTTTTTATCCTAAATGCCTTGTAGCCTCTCGACGATAGGTACGAACGTCATACCGATCCGCAATACTCTACTAACTTGTCATCATCCAAAATCCACTATTCGTGATAGCACCTAACCCAGCCCTCTAGGTAAGCCAATAATAGTAACCACTTCCAATAATATTTAACAAGACAATTAAGCAAACAAGTTATCTGAATCTAATATAGTTCCCAAGGACTGGTAGTAGAAATCATAAGCTCCTAATAATAGAGTTTACAAACCTGATATGAAGTAAATACATCTTCTGTTTGAAAAGTACATAAACCGAGTTCTATAACTCTAAGGCTACCACGAATAAGAGGTAGCTACAACAGGGACGCACGTACATCTTCAAATTCACCTCCCATCGAGCACAACAACAACAACAACCAACATTTGCACACAAGGTGCCGAAGTATAGTATGTGTACAACCGACCCCATGTGCTCAATAAGTAATAAACCTAACCTTAGGTTCAAATTAGTGACGAGCTAGAACAATGGTCGAGTCTAACACCAACAACCAACAGCAGTTCGTAACAACATAAAGCAAGTAACTAAAGAAGTATCTCGAGGATAAAATACTCAGTTGTTTTTTGAAAACAGTTCGGCCTTTTAAGTACATAAGTGAAAACCCAAGTCATTTGTCGAAGTTGCTAAAAATATGAGTAAGTTCGAAAATGGTAATTTTCCCAAAAATCCTTTCAACAATAAATAAGATATTTCATTTTCTTTCCAGCTAGCCGGTGTAAAATGCATCACTATGCCCATATGCCAATATGTGTGAGAAGTCATGAATGGCGTTATACGGCACATCATGAGGTAAAATACATCTCTATGCCTATATGTCATATGTACATGTAAATGCAATGTATCTCAGATATGAACTCATATACTCACACTCTTAGAGTACTCAATATCACTATCTCACACTTTCTACTCATCATGCCCAATCACTAAGTATTTTATATGGACAATGCGGCCCAGGAAATATCCATCCCGGAATATATATGTCAATTGACCAACGGTCACCCAGACCGTGGGGAAGATCCCTCCCCATGTATAAATGATTCGCACAAGATCCGTGTCTAGGGAAGATCCATCCCTCCATATAAATTCTTCGGACAAGATCCATGTCCAGGGAAGATTCATCCCTCAGTGTGCACAGACTCCGGAGGGGCTCTTGAGCCCAAGGTCTATATCAAGCCAATCATGGTACAAATCAATATAACATGTCTTAGCGTGCAATTTGATCCCATAATATCACTCACATATTAGGCTCTTGGCATCACTTAGTCATCAATCTCTCTGGTCTCTCTCTCTCACGGGCTGACAATGTCATGAAACTATCCTGAACATGATGATATGATACATCAATAAATAACAATACATACTAAGATATGATATGCATATGAATGCATATGACTGAGTATGTAATGCAATCAAAGCAGATAACTCAACAATAGAAATGACCTCAGTAGGTCTCATGTCACGACCCAAATCCCAAACCCAGTCGTGATGGCGCCTCTCGTGAAGACAAGGCCAGCCAACCAATTTAATCAGCCTTTTTCCACAATATATATATATATATATATACATGGATTAAACAATTTCAAGATGATTAAAAAAAATAATTTCGCGGAATACAACCCAACACAGCCTAAACCGGGGTGTCACAAGTCACGAGCATCTAAAGAAAACTGAACACCACTACAAGGCCAATATTATATACAAAATAAGATTTAGAAGCAAAATATGAAGTCCGGTGCCGTGAACGCCG
>MU764011.1:59138-70025 GCA_026770625.1 Nicotiana glauca | reverse complement strand
AACACCCTTGTTCGGAAATAATCGACTGAACAAGAGTGGTCCATAGGATAGTCATATTATAGTCTTTTCCAATGCAATAAAGTTACTTTTGGTTCACTTATGCCCTTTGACAGTTAGGTCAATGCTAAATTATTTTTTTTTGTAAAACTTAAAAAAAATTATTTTGCAAAATAGTTTTATTTTTTTAAACTAATGAACCCAATAGTCCACTAATTTAGTAAAGTCTTTTTTCCAGTTTTTACAAAATAATTTTTTTAAAGTAATTTTTTTTTCAAAACTGAAAAACTTATAAAAATAGAAAAATAATGTTTCTAATAAAATATTTTCGTTTTTAGGAAACTGAAAAAAAAAATATTTTCAACAAAATATTTTTGTTTTTGAAAATATTCCTTTTTTCATTTTTTTCAGTTTTCTAAAGCACCTCGTTTTATTTTCGTTTTTCAAATTTTTTTTTAAGTAAAAATATTTTTGTTTTTTAAAAATGATAATATTCTGTTGAAAATATTTTTTTCAATTTTTAAAAATTGAAAATATTTTATTAAAAAGATTATTTTCTGTTCTTACCAAAAAACAAATGCTTTAAAAATTGAAAAAAAAATAAAAAGTAATTTTTTTTGTAAAAACTGAACTAATATTTGTATAAACTAAAAGAAGAAGAAGAAGAAAAAGAAGAAGAAGAAGAAGAATTTACTAAATTAGTGGACTATTGGGTTCATTAGTTTAAGAAAATAAAAATATTTTACAAAATGATTTTTTGTAAGTTTTACAAAAAAAATAATAATTTAGCATTGACCAAACAGTCAAAGGGCATAAATGAACCAAAAAGGTTGATGGAGGGTTATTTTTAGCCCAATAGGTGGATGAAGGATATTTTTAAACCTTTTCCAATAGGTTAGGGGCATTTTGAACCCTTTTCCGTTTTAAAAATATCGCATCAACCACTAAGAAGGACTTTATCAATCATCCAAACTCTCTCTTCTCAATGCGCACATTAGTCGTGAGTGCTAACATACGCCATTGACGGAATGCCGGACGGGGGAATAGGTGGACAGCGACCAAGGAGGCAATAAAGGAATTGACGGAACAAATTACTGAGGACGAAAATCTAGGGCTGGGATCTGGAAAAGTGCGATCAATTACAGAAATTCTTAGCAAAACACCAGGACCGGAGAAGACTCTCGTAGTAATCAACACACCAACTAATCAATCGGTACTACGGGAGAAGAATGCAAACGTAACGCCAGTAGTGATGTAACAGAATGCAAGGACCACACCTAGGTCAGAAGGAGAAAACATACAAACTACTGTTTGATTGGAGAATTCAACTTCTCCAAACACTGGAACACAGCAGGGCAGTGCAATTGCTATAATTCAAGGAAGTGAAGTGATTGAAGCAAAAACTAACGAAAATGAGCCTATTATGGCAGAACAACAAACGGAGAAGGCAAACAATATAAAAGATAACAAGAATTGGGCGAACCTGTTTGAAGGGAATAGAATGACTGCTAAAGGTTTGAATCTCACTTTCATTGCTCATCAAATTCGCAATCGTGTCAAAATTGTGCAATTGGAAAAGGAAGAGGTGGATAGGGAGACCGAGAAATGTATATTGGTGTAATAATGTATGTAATTGTGGAAACACCTACAATTAGGGCGCTCGAACGATTCATTGCATCACAGTAGAACTTCACAACCAAACCTAAAGTTTATATGCACAATGAAGGCTACTTCATTGTCAAATTCACATACAAGGAAGACCAGAATGAGATCATGTTCTCAGGGCCATACACAATCAACAATAAACCTATAATAACCAAATCTTGGACCCCGAATTTCAATTTTGATGCAGAGGTGTTAAAAAACATACCCTTATGGATCAAACTTTCAAATTCACCACTCAATTGTTGGAGTATGAACTCATTAAGCAT
Source organism: Nicotiana glauca (assembly GCA_026770625.1). Lineage (NCBI taxonomy): Eukaryota > Viridiplantae > Streptophyta > Magnoliopsida > Solanales > Solanaceae > Nicotiana > Nicotiana glauca. The sequence continues at coordinate 68,097 of MU764011.1, read as the reverse complement.
AATAAGGAGTGGACTAGGAAACCCTCTATATGCTGATGATTGTACAACAAAGGTCGAAAGAGTCTCATATGCAAGGATGCTTATTAAGATGGATGTCACTCAACTATTGCCAACAAAGGTGACTGTTGAAGATCCTAATGGAAAGATATTTGAACAAGAGATAACATACGACTGGAGACCATTATATTGTCCTACATGCTTGCAAGTAGGGTATTGCTGCCAACAAAAAATAAAAACTCAGTATAATCCCAATAGTGGGGTCTGGGGAGGGTAGTGTGTATGCAGACCTTACCCTTACCCTGGGGTAGAGCTTATTTTTAATAGACTCTTGTCATCTTCCCCTCCAAGAACTCCCCACCTTGCTTTGGGGTAACTCGAACTCATAACATCTTAGTTGGAAATGGAGGGTGCCAACAAAAAAGACAATGTGAAACAAATCCAAACCACAAGAAATCGAGAACAACAGCCACAAACTATGAAGAAGTCTACAAAGCAGGTATGGGTGAAAGCAGGGCAAAGCAAAACTGTAATACAAATATAAACTAAAAATGACAAACAAGAACCATACAATAAGGGGAAAGCTAAAGAAGGTGAGGAAGGTTGGACATAATTGTGTGGCAGATCAGTTGGGAAGACAACTAAAGCATGCCAAATAGAGAATACACAGTAGCTGATTCGTATAAATGGTTTCAATTCACTCAGTGAAGAAGCAAATCAGCATAGAATGGAACCACAACATACATAGTATGAAGAGGGGGGAGGAAGTAGCATAGTATTGGAGGACATGAATCAATTTCCTTGTCTATCAAGAAGAAGATAGTTACTTGGAGTGTTCGTGGGGTGTATAAGTTGTATAAACAAAAGAAAAAAAGAAGTTTATTAGAGAAAATACTATTATTATTATTATTATTATAGCAATAATAGAGTATAGAGATCAAGAGAACAAAACTGCAAATATAGCAAATAAAATTGCACCTGGATGGAACTAGATCACTAATGCATCTCGTACACAAACAGGGAGAATATGGCTGCTATGGAACCCTAACCTTGCAGTGATAACTGAGCTAGATGTGCATCCTCAAATAATACATGTTCAAGTGAAAGGGAAAGTTGTGAATGTTGAATATCACTTCACTTCAATATATGGATTACATAGTATAAAGGACAGGTAGGTCGTGTGGCAAAAATTGAAGAAAATGGAGTCATGGCAGCAAGAACCCTGTTAATAACGGGGGACCTCAATGCCGTATTGAATGTAAAAGATAGAATACATGGTACGGAGGTGCAAGACGTAGAAACAAGAGACTTCAAAAAGTTTATGGTAGAAGCTGGAATGACAAAACTACAAACAATTAGAAGATCATACACATGGAGCAATAATCATATATATAGTAGGATTGATAGAGCCATAGTCAACTCAACCTGGATGACTACAACGCCACCTCTATCATTGCAAGTTATGGATCATATCTTCTTAGACCACTCTTCACTCTGCATTGAATTGGGCAGGCCAGAAAACAGATGTAGGAAAACATTCAGATTCATGAACTGTATAACAGAACACCCTAATTTCACAAAGATAGTAGAGGACAGCTAGAGACAAACTAATAATGCACACAATATTAAGGACATATGGGAGAAGCTGAAGCATGTTATGAGTGCCATCAAAGAGCAGAATATCAATGAGTTTACTAGGGTCACAGAAAGAATCAAAGACATCAGAGGCAAGCTTAAAAATGTACGGGAAGACATAAGAACTCCAAACCACTCACAGGAGTTATTTGAAGTAGAAAAGGATATGAGAATACAACTTTACAGATGGGATTTGATAGAAGAAAGCATATACAAACATAAATCTAGGGTGCAATGGCTAAAGTTAGGAGACTCCAATTCAGCGTACTTTTTTGCAAGCATGAAGAATAGGAGAGTACAAAATCATATCAAGTATTCAATATCTACTGTAGGCAGAATGTTGAAAAAAGAGAAGGGCATAGAGAAAGAAACACTCAAATCGACAAGCAGTTGCTAGGAAATACAAATACAACACTGCCAACAATTTAGCCTAATATAATGAACACATGTCCTATACTTAATATAAGGCAACAACAAACACTCATTAGACCTTTTAACAAAGAAGAAGTATATCTAGAACTACAAGGGATAGATGAAACTAAAGCACCAGGGATGGATGGTTTCAACTCATGCTTCTTCAAAAAAGTCTGGACAACAGTTAGGGAGGAGGTGATCAATACAGTCCTTAAGTTCTTTGAAACTCAAGACATGTACATACCAGTAAACTGTACTGCTGTTTCAGTAGTGCCAAAAGTAAAGAACCCATATCATGTGAAGGAATTCATACCATTTTCTTGCTGCATTACAATATACAAAATCATATCCAAAATGCTAACTAGTAGGTACAAGGGGTTATGGATGACTTGATTGATAAGGACAAGCTGCCCTTTGTACCTGGCAGGGTGATTAATAAAAATATTATATTTAGTCATGAGTTAATAAAAGGGTATGGGAGGAAAGGAATATCACCTAGATGCATGATCAAGATTGACATGCAAAAAGTCTATGACTCACTTGAGTAGGTGTTCCTGGAGCAGGTACTTATTGTGTTGAACTTCCCTGACATATTTGTGAAATGGATTATAACCTGTGTACAAACAGTATCCTACTCTATGTAGTTAATGGTAAGGCAAATACTCCACTTGCTGCAAAGAGAGGGGTGAGGCAAGGGGACCCCCTATCTCCCTATTTTTTTGTAATAGCAATAGAATACCTTACTAGGCTATTGAAGACTCTGAAGATGCCACGACCCAACTTTCCCTCCGTTTAGGTATCGTGATGGAACCTAGTCTTAGAGACTAGGTAAGCCTAACTCATACTGAAATACTATAATAGTAAATGAAATTTAATATTTTTGAAGCAAAAATCTCGACAAAATTTATAATTTCCAAAACCTGGCAGTACAAATCATAAGTTCTATAGAGTTTCGCTACAAGTTCTAAACACAACTGTATGGAAATAAGTATAGCAATGTGAATACAAAATAGGAAGGTGACTCTGAAGCCTGCGAACACAGCAACAGGGTTACCTTGAGTCTCCTCTGCAAGAATCCGCACAGCTACTATCGAACAATACCTGGATATGCATAAAAATATGTAGAAGTGTAGTATGAGCACACCACAACGGTCAGTAAGTATCAAGACTAACCTCGGTGGATTAGTAACGAAGAACAGTCAAGACACCTACAGGTCTAATAAACTGAATAAGTATAAGTATAGAAACAACAGAACATAATATCGATATAAAGACTACACGATATGGCTACAATACAGTAATTCCAATAAGGAAAGAAAACATCAAGTAACAGCGGAACACCGAAATAAGAACATAGAAAAGTGAACGGAAATACAACCCAACTCCGAAATAAAAAATACAGCAAAAAAAGTCATAACTCAGCAACTACGATAATTTTCACCTTAAGTCTTTACCAGCAAATGTCAATCAAAAAGTCAAACCTTTCAAGTGATAGAAATGTTTCGAAATATACTTCCTTCAAATAAATGTTTTTTTCAAAAATAGTTTTTCCAAAATAAATACTTTTTGTATATAATCTTTTTAAACGAATATTCATCGAATATAAGTCACCCTATGACATTTCAAAATAGTTAATTCAAAATAACTACCTTCGAATAAAATCTTTTCAAATAGATAACCTTCGAATATAATTTTTTTCGAATAGATAACCTTCAAATAAAAGTCACCCTGTGACATCTCGTCTCATATTCATATAATACAGCTCTCAGTACCTGAACCCTAACACTTGGCATCCTGCGCCCTCATCGCACCACATAATCATACTGACGACTCGCGTGCCAAATAGAGCCATTCTCACATGGAAGACAAATAAACAAGGGTGTGCGTCTATAATCGACAATACCATGAAGCCTCATATCCGATAAGGGTGCTTAGCCACGTGTATGCTTGTGCAAGTGTCCTAGCATAGTTCATATCAGCTAGTAAGTATAAGGAATATAACGAACATCACAATGAATATTTACACGGGGATAAGATCAATGAAAACAATAACTCAGAATATTAACAGGGGATATCCTAGGATATCGTCCCGTAGTCCTAAACGTAAATGTGCAGAGGATCTCCCGAGATATCGCCCCATTGTCCAAATCGTAAATATGTAAGGGAATCTCCCGGAATACCAATCCATAGTCCCAAAGTAATTATCCTACATAAGGGGATCTCCTAGGATATCGTCCCGTAGTCCCAAATATAAAGGTACATGGGGATCTCCCGGAATACCGATCCATAGTCCTAAAGTAAACATACAGGGGGATCTCTCGGAATGCCAATCTGTAGTCCCAAAAGTCAACATGCAGAGGGGGATCTTCCGAAATACCGATTTGTGGTCCCAAAGTAAATACACAACAACAACATGACAATAATACAAAGTACGATAAGTAAGTCAACCCAAGAACTGTAAATCACGAAGAAAATGTAGGATCAGTTCACAAGTAATAACCACAGAAAAGATTGCTGGCATAAAGGGAACAGTTCAACAAAAGGGAAATCTAACATGTAGCAACGATCCCACAATATACAAGTCAATAACAAGGAAATCAACACGAGTCAAGTAGTCCCAAATAAAGGCAAGTCAACAAAGATATAGGTTATCTAAACTCCTTTTAAGGTTGGATAATTACGAAGATATTCGACAATTCAATTAAGGAAAGATGATCTTAGCATCACTTAAGACTAAACAATTTCAGGAGGGATAATAATAATTCTCAAGTAAGGCAAGCAGCTATGAAAAGATAGCATGACAATAGGAGAGGCAAAGTTCTTTAATTAAAATAGGAGTCCATTAGGAAATAAGAGTGAATCATGAAGCAATTAATTCTAATTAAGCATGTAGAGGTGAAGCTAGTAAATAGGAAACTCGGTCATATCAAGAACACATTCATATAGAGTGAATATAAAGATATAGAACCCTAAAACGGCAATTTTTCACAAATAAGTCCGAGCACGCACTCGTCACCTTGCATACACGAACTACAATCAACATAGAAGAATCAAATCCTAAGGGGAAGTACCCCACACAAGGTTAGGCAAGATGTTTAACTCAAAGACGACAGACCAATACTCAAAAATGCACTCCTCGGGTGAAAAAACCTCCGGACGGCTCAAATCTAACCAAATTAACTTCAAAGCACAAATAAAACACATAAGAAACCATTTCGTATCATAAAGTCTCAATATTTAACAAAATTCAAAAATTGGTCCAAAAGTCGCCCCCCCCCCCCCAAAGGCTCGCACCTCGAAACCCGACAAAGTTTTACAAAATCTGAATGCTCATTCCAATACGAGTTCAGCCATACAAAAATTATCAAATCCCGATACTATTTGGTCCCTCAAATCATGATTTTTAATTTTAGAACTTTTTGTCAAAAATCAACTTCTTCCCCAACCCAAAACACAATTTAAATGATAACAATAAAGACAAAACCATGGAATATGTTAGATTCTAGGTGAAGAACACTTACCCAATCGATTTGTTTCAAAAACCTCAAAAGAAGCTCCCCAAATCCGAAGTTTAAAACTAAAAAATATGAAGGAAATGGCCAAACCTCGACTTATATGATTCTGTCAGAACTTCCGCACCAGTGACCAACTTAACCGCATCTGTGCAACCGCAGGTGCCCCTGACCAATCGCAGCTTCGCTCCACTCCGCTTTTGTGCCCAAGGATCCACTCCTACAGTACCACACGTGCGTTCCAATTCTTTGCATTTTGCGAAGACTGTCCAGACCAACTCCTCTCGCACCTATGCTTCCTCCTTCGTACCTGCTACCATTGCACCTGCACCCAAGGTCCGCAGGTCCGATTACACCAGAACTCAACCTCCCCAAAACCATGGAAAATTATCCCTGACTCATCCGAAACACACCCGGGCCCTCGAGACCCTTTCCAAACATACCAAAAAGACATATAACCTAACATGGACTTGTTCGAAGTCTCAAACCACATAACCAAAGCCTAAACGATGAGACACACCATGAATCGAACTTAGGAACTTTCAAATCTTCCAACTTCAAAAACTTGTGCCGAAACCAATCAAATCAACTTGGAATGATGCCAAATTTTTTAGACATGTCCAATGTGACATAACATAGCTATTCCAACTCTCGGAATCACATTCCAACCCCGATATCACAAAAGTCAACTATGGGTCAAACTTCTTCATTTTCCAAACTTCAATCTTTCCAGCTTTCGCCGAAATACTTCAAATTGCTCTACGGACCTTCGAATCCGAATCCGGAAATGATCCTAACTCTAAAATCACCATATGAAGCTGTTGAGATCATCCAAAATACATTCTGGGGCCGTTTACATAAAAGTCAGATTCCTATCAAATTCTCACTGCTCAAGCTTCCAAAATTAGATTTCTTTCTTTCAATTTGACTCTAAACCATCCATTAACTGAATTCAACCATGCATGCAAGTTGATACTCAGATTATGAAACTGTTCCAGGCCTTACGCCGCTGAATGGAGCTTAAATTCTCAAAATGACTGGCCAGGCCATTACAGAAGAGAAATCCTGATTTTAACTATCACCCTAGGTGTGAAAAGCTAAACCTAGTGCAGTTGGGATTTACAGATGACCTGCTCGTATTCTGCAGGGGAGATGTGATATTGATAAAGCTACTATATCCTTGTTTTGACAGTTTTTCTAAGGCATCTGGATTAATAGCTAACAAGGGGAAATGTTCAGTATATTTTGGAGGAGTTTCTCCTAACATATAATAAGAAATCTTGCAAATGTTGGGCTTCCAAGCTGGAACACTACCCTTTAGATACTAAGATGTACCTCTGAGCTTTAAGAGGCTATCAATTAGTCAATGTCAACCACTATTAGACAAGATGACAGGAAATATCACTACCTGGACAGCAAAACTACTAAAATATCACTACCTGGACAGCAAAACTACTATCTTATATAGGCAGGTTGCAACTGATTAAGAGTTTACTTATAGCTATACAAAATTTCTGGTCTCAAATTTTCATATTGCCTAAAAAGATCATTCGGGTGATTGAAGCAATTTGTAGAAGCTACCTCTAGACAGGAGTTGCAGAATATTCCAAAAAAGCTCCCATTGCCTGGGAGAAGTTATGCTTAGCTAAGGTTGTTGGTGGATTGAACATAAAAAACATTGGCTTATGGAATGAAGCAGCTATCCTAAAGCACTACTGGAGTCCGGGGTAGAAAAAAGATAGATTGTGGATCAAATGGGTTCACACATATTATATAAAGGGGAATATGATGAATGAAGTAAAACCAAAACAAGCATCCTGGGTTGTGCAAAAGATATTCAATGCAGGGAAATATATTGAAGAAACTGGCTAACAGTAGAGAAGATGATGAGCAGGGAAAACTATTCCATAAGGAAAATGTATTACAACCTGCGAGGTGAGTATTCTAGAGTTCATTGGAGGAGGCTGATATGTGATAATCAAATTAGTCCAAGGTCGTCCTTCATCTTATATATGGTTGCACAGAATATACTATATACAAGAGATAGACTCATCAAATAGGGGATGTAGAGTATCCCGATATGCATTTTATGTGAACAAGATTAGGAAACCACGCAATAATTATTCTTTGAATGCAATATAGCAGCTAAAATCTGGCAAAAACTACTCACATGGCAAGGTGTCAACAAAGCTGTAATAGGATGGTATGAGGAGAGAACATGGACAATATAATTCACGAGGAAAATGTGGAAAAGTTGAAATATATATATAATGACGTTAGCTAGGAGCATTTACTATATCTGGCAGGAAAGGAACCTAAAACTGTTCCAGAATAAATGTAGATCAGAGGAGGTGATTGTTTAGATGATTTTATAAGATATACACTGCGGAGGAAGCAAAGTACCAAGACTAGCAATGCAGATGGCCAGGCTAAACTTCTATCCATAAAAGCATTAAGAAAAAGGTCTAACTTGGTGTAGTAAGATACAAGATACTAAGTAGGAAGATTTCTGAAGGTTAGAGTTAGTAGAGGAGGCTAGAGATGCACACTAAAGTTGGAGCTGCATGTCCATTTTTAGGATGATGACATATTGTCACGACCTAATTTCACTTCAGGTCGTGGTGGCGCCCAACACCGTTGTCAAGCAAGCCAACCCAAAAATATTAGTGAATTCTTATTTTACTTAACTAAAACAGTTACAACAATTTCTTAATTTGAAATTTAAAACATGAAATAATAAGCAACATTCATTGATAGTTATACAACCCAAAATAATAGTCTACTAATGTGTGTGCCAAGACCTAGTGTCACAAGTTGTGGGAAACTAGTAGAAAATACAAAATAATAGATCTATATATCCTACTATCTGAAATAAAGTAGACAATCAAAAGTAAGAGAGACTACAGCAAGCTGATGATCGGCACAAGAAGGGAAGCAGCTCACAGTGGAAGTCTCGAACTATAATCGGGGACGCGCACCGGTCTGATAACCATATGTACCTGCTTCAGAGCCTGTACAATTAAGTACAGAAGTGTAGTATGAGTACATAAATAATATGCACCCAGTACGTATCCCGTCTAATCTCGAAGAAGTAGGGACGAAAGGTCGACTTGATACCTACTAGGGTAAAATAATATAAAATGGTGTTATGCTAGGCATGAAGGTCACAATTATATAACAGTTGTAACAAGTAGGGGTGTACATAGGCCGGGTTGGTTCGGATTTTTCAATTACCAAACCAAACCAATAGTGTCGGATTTTTAAATCTATAAACCAAACCAAACCAACGAAATCGGGTTTTTCAATCTCGAGTTTTCTCGGGTTTTCGGGTTTTTTTTTTCGATAAGCCTTCCTAGCACAAATATATAACTTGTGCTCCAGATACTTCTCTAATCCTACAA
>MU764011.1:28852-46892 GCA_026770625.1 Nicotiana glauca | reverse complement strand
TTCATCTAATCATATATATATATATATATATATATATATATATATATACATTATCACTATTTTTATATGTTTTTTTCTTTTGCAGTATGAAAAGCTGTCAAATTTAATCAGTGCTATGGAGAAATTACTTGATAAAAAGTAGAGTTGGCACTGAAATCTTTCAATGAGATTGCTTCAATAGCAAGGGGGAAAAGTTGGATATTCCTACAATAAAATTGTTGTTTTTTATTCAGAAATAATATAGTTGTAGTTCTCTCTGGAGTAGCAACTTTACTGTTATAAGTTACCTAATTATCTTGAAACTCTATTGTTATTGCAATAAAGTTAATAATGTCCTACCTCCTATTGTAATCTTTTTTGTAAAACAAAACGTGGCACTGCAATGCTATTTTTATCAAATCATATCTATACTTATATGAACATATGAAAAAATAAATTATACAACAAAAAAAGGGAAAGGGTCATTTTGACCTTCTATTATCGAAAATAAGCTACATCTATCCTTCATCTAAATTCTTAGTATATATACCCCTACGTTATATTTTTGGATCAAATTTACTCCCTTACCCGTTAAATCATTCATTCCAGCTTAAAAAACACATGTGGCATACCCTCATTCACTTAAAATAATCTGCCCACATCAAATAAATCCTACCCGACCGGGAGTAAAGTTGCATGTCTGATTTCATTTTGCTTTGTGTGGGCAGATTACTCCAGAGATGGGGCGGGTTAATAAGCTGGGTCGGCCAGAAATAAAATCGTTGTTTTTTTCATTGATTGTATTGTTTGTCGTTATTTTATAATATCATGCACCACAATACGAAAATTAAACTTGAAATATTACTTTTAAAAAAGTAAGGTGCGAGGTAGAATTATTATATAAAAGGTATCATAAATGATAAAATAGCATTATTTAATAATAAGGAAGGACAAGATGAGGAAAAAATAGGATAATCATGTGAACGCACTAAATCGGTCGTTCCAAAAAGTGATATTTTTCGTCGTTACGAAATGACGGATTTAACGATACAATACAATAAAATTTAAGTAATAATCAAAACAAACATTATATTTAAAATAATAATAATACGAATATACAATACAATATTCCTGGTAACGCTTCTTTCATTAATCCCGGTGAAGGAGTAGGCTCCATCTTTATTGAACTTAATAAGGATGCAACTGTATTAGAGGTAGAATATTGTGTACATTTGCTCCCCAGGAGAATTATCCAATTCGGAGAGAACCAATTAGCCATAGCTTTTAAGATGGGGCGGGTTAGTAAGCTGAGTTGGATAGGGTTTATTTAAATGTGGGCGGGTTATTTTAAGTGAATGGGGCTTGTCACACATGTTTTTTAAGTTGGAATGAAGGATTTAACAGGACAAATTTGATCCAAAAGTACGATGACAAGGGTATTTCTATTATATAGAAGAGAGAAGAGAAGGTCGACCAATGACATAATGGTTACAAATATATTAATGCATTGTTTGCTTGTATACTAGGCTCAGAAGTTTGGAGAAATTCAAAAATAACTATTTACAAGTGATCGTTTAAAAATAGCCCAGTTTCAAAAATAATCGAAATTTAGCCACTTTTCATGTAAAGATAAATCTGAACGAAAACAATATTCAAAATTCGGAAAAATACTCCAGCATAATATACTGGAGTCCAGTATAATATACCGGCCCTGTCACGACCCAAAATCCATTAAGGGTCATGATGGCGCCGGACACTATTGTCATGCAAGCCAACACTAATTTACTTACAATTTCTAGTTTTAATAATTTCGAAATCGTTTCTTTTGTACATTAAACGATAAGTAATGAATTTCACTGAATAGTCATTTATGTCTTTAACAAACTTAACGTTTAATAATCCCGAAATCATCCCAGAACCCGGTGTCACAAGTGCATGAGCATTTAACGGGGAATGAAATAAAATACAGTAACTGTCCAGAATACAAAGTGGACAGAAATAAAAATATAGCACAATACTTTGGAGGAGACTCTGCTGGCTGCGGGTCGTCTCGATAAATGCAGTTCACCTAAGTCTCCGTATCAACTATGCCGCTATGCCACTAGTCACACAGGAACCTGTGCAACAAAAATGTACAGTAAGTTTAGTATGAATACGAAAATAACGTGTACCCAGTAAGTATCCCGTCTAATCTCGAAAAAGTAGAGACGAGAGGCCGACTTTGACACTTACTAATGTTCCAATGATAGTATAGTAAAAATGTGAGGAAGCTGTCACGCCCCAACCTTGGGAGGCGCGACCGACGCTCAATAAAGTGAACCCGACTCAGCAAGCCTTACCGAACACTTTCTACCCCAACTCAATATGAATGCAGAACTCATGCCTTTGATTTATTCGGACGATAATACACAGTGTATACCACATTATTGGTTCATTTCATATCATAAAAATTTACCGTTCATAAGCTAGCTTCATGAATTCTATTAGAGTTACGGCTTAAGGAGATCACAAGTTTAGGATTACAACATATACATATAGTGGACTCCTCGAACCCCGTACATAACCCACACTAGTGTCTTTGGAGCCTCTAAGGATACAACAGATAAGCATGACTATGCCGGCAACAAGGCCCCGGCTATACCTCAAAAGTGAAAGGCTGTAATAACAAAAGATACACCATATAGCCATATGGAAGAATAAGGGGCTCACCGAGACTTCGAGTAGAAGAACGCTCCACTACACACAGTCGGCACTGTCCGCTATGGAGCCACCTGCAATCATAACACGAATGTAGCGCCCCAGGCAAAAAAGACGTCAGTACATTTGAATTGTACTGGTATGTATAACTGAACACCATTTTACTAGAAAGAACTATCAAATAGATACAAGCAATTAATACGGGCAAATCAAAGAAACAATTCATATAATTCTTCATACAATTTCCACAACACAGATTAGGGAAATTCTGTCACGTGTTCACCACTGTTCTCATTACCACCGCCATCTCGAGCGAAGTCCGATCACGACCGGACCGGCTAGGTCACCTCATTGAAGGTATTACTCACAATCAATATTTTATTTCCCTTATCCAGAATCCAATATCGGCATATTACCACCATGTGTGCGGCATGGTGTCCGATCACGACCCGACCGGCTAGGTCACCTCATTGGAGGCATTGCTCAATTCTCATCAGTCAACACCTTCAAATATCTATCCCACACATATCAAGGATAATTCAAGTTCCAAATCACAGGTAAATGAGCACATAGCTAGAATGAATACTTCTTTATTTCAATGTTGGCTTATAGCCCAAGTAATTCAACACATAATTATACTTTTCATCATTCTCTAATTATCAAGATTTTTGCATTATTCAATTGAGGCACATACTTCACGAATATGTATAGTTATATGCAATTCAATTAATGCGTAATGACAATCAATACTCTAGCCAATTTAACTCTCACCATACTTTCGTAATGACAGCGGAGCTCAATTTCTAATAAAAAAGAGTTTTAGCCATACATACCTCAATAATGCTTTTCCTTACTCTTTTACAAATTTCAGGAAATTTTAGCGCTTCGATCTATTGAGCAAGAATTTCAAATTAAATTGAGAATTAGAGGCGAAACTGAAGGTGCATTGTGTTGTGCCCCCAATTGCCTCCTTCTTAGAGGCGAAACAATTCATATAATTCTTCACACAATGCCTTAGGCCCTTTTTTGTGAGGAATTTGTATCATTTTGTACCCCCAATTGCCTCCTTTTTAATTTTACTACTTTCCAATACTCTATGGTGGTATGCATGCAAGAGATTCATTCTCATACCCATGAATTACTTCCCTAATGACCCCATATGGCTAAGTATACAAATATGATCTGAGGTGATGTAGCCTTACCTCTTGGGATGAAGATTTAGGAGCCTTCACTTGATTAGTTTCAAGGATATAGCAAGATTCTAAGGAGAATTTGATGGCGGGATACTTTCCACCTCTAAGACCCTCTTTCTCTCTCTAAAAATCTCAGAATATATACTTAGAATGAGCCATAATGTCGAATATATCGATAGGGAGTTCGGGTTAAAAATTAGAAAATTGGAGCCCCGAGTCAACTATGCGGTCGCATTTGCGATCGCAGAGTGAACATGCGGTCCGCATAATGGACCACAAAATGCTCCCAAAAATTAAACATTCTGACTCAGTCTGCGGTAAGAATGCGGTCCGCATTCATGTTTTGCGGTCGCAAAGTGCACCGCAGAACTGACCTTCGCAAAATTCAAAGGAAAATATGTGACGACTATGCGGTCCGCATTTTGATTGTGCGACCGCATTTCGACCGCATAACTGACTTTAATTTTAACCAACATTCTGCCTCACTCTGCGGTAGATATGTGGTCCGCATTTCTATTATGCGACCGCATTCTGGACCGCATTTCTTGCATTTTTTTGGAAACTTATTCTTGACTTTTTAATGCATTATTCAATCTAAAAAGGTCTGCGCCGCGGAATCCGGGTTTTTGAGTAGGGATTTCACGGGGCCTTACAGAAGCCATGGATTTCATAAGGCAATAATAACTCATAAAGCCAGAAAGCAGGTAAACAACTTCTCAAATAATAAAGGATTTCCAACGATTTACCATTCATTATCTTTATAATTCTCAGAAAAGCACTACAAGCATGCGCATACCATGCCGAGGTCGTACGGCCCGATCCAACATAAAAATTATGATGATCCAAAAGGTCATCACTTATTTTTAAGATAAATTCTTTATTTTGAGGCCTTAAAACATCTTTTAACTTCACCTCTATTTGCGTGCACGGTCCAGGCGCATAGCCAGAAAGCTATTATGTGAAAAATATGTGAAAATGTTAAAATTTTGACTTAAATGCATTTAATTTGACTTCGGTCAATATTTTGGGTAAACAAATCCGGACCCATAATTTGGTGGTCCCGGAGGGTTCGTGGAAAAATATGGGACTTGGGCATATGCCTGGAATCAAATTCCGAGGTCCCAAAACTGAGAAATGAATTTTTAAAAGAAATTATTTTCTAAAAAATATAAAGATTTTTGAAAGTGAAATGTTATGTGAAATCTATGGTATCGGTCCCGTATTATGGTTTCGGAGACCGATACAGGTTCAATGTGATTTATACGTGTTGTCGGTGAAGTTTGGTAAGAAACGGGATCCATTTGACGTGATTCGGAACTTAAATGCAAAATTTGATATTTAAAGAAGTTTTGAGAAATTTCATTGATTTTGAGGTTTAATTCGTTAATTAAGAGGTTATTTTGGCAATTTAATTTCACGGATAAGTTCATATAATGTTTTTGAGTTAGTAAGTATGTTTTGTTTGGCGCCCTGTGGGCTCGGGTGAGTTTCGGAAAATTTTGAACTCATAAAAAGTTGCAGGGTTTTCAGTTTCTGGTGTTCTGACATCTTCCTCTTCGGGTTCGCGGGAAGACCCTCACGAATGCGATGAGTTATTCATGCTGAAGGAAATTTCCTTCTACGCGAACACGAGACCCAAGTCGTGAACGCGAAGTTTTGAGGGGTTTTCCCTTTGCGAACGCGGGCCTGGTATCACGAACACGAAGGCTTATGAGCTGGGCAAGGGGAGGGGTATTATACCCTATGCGAACGCGACCACCTGGACGCGAACGCGAAGGCTTGAGGGCTTAGAGCTGTGCAAACGCGAGCCCATTTTTGCGAATGCGAAGGCCACTCAGGCTCATTTCATCGCGAACGCTTTGAGCCTGTCGCGAACGCTTAGACCAAAACTTCACCCAATAATTTTAAGTTAAAAAATAGAATGTATTACGGGAATTCCTCCATTTTTCATAAACATCATCTTCTCCATACCTTTTGGGTGATTTTTGAAGAGGAACTTCACCATAGCTTCATAGGTATGTAATCCTAAGCTCGTTTTCTTCCATTTTTATCAACACCCACTAGATTTCTAGGCCTAAAACATGAGATTAAGGGTAGAAAATTAGAGGTTTGGGTAGAGTTAGGGCTCTTTGATTATTTGAGAATTTGACCTCATTTTGGGGTCGGATTTCAAAGAAAATTATATATTCGGGCTCGTGTGTGAATGTGTGATCGGGTTTTGGTCTGAACCTCGTGTTTTGATCAAGCGGGCTCGGGGTTAATTTTTGGATTATTGGAAAGAATGATTGAAAATTTATAATTAAGCATTGGAATTGGATTGTTTGGCGTTTATTTATGTTATTAGGTCAATTATGTCTAGATACGATTGATGTGGAGCTTAATTCGAAAGGGAAAGTGGTGTTTGAGGCTTGAGTTGGTCATGGAAGTTCGAGGTAAGTTTTGGGTCTAACATTAGTTTGAGGGATTAATAGTTGTATCCTATTTGCTATCTGCTTCTTGTTGAGTACGACATATAGGCATGGTGACGAGTATCTATACATTGGTGTCGAGCATGACCTTGAGTCCTAAATGACAATTTATTGTGTGCTTGAATGATACTACGGATGCTTAAATTGATGATTCATGGTATTGAGCAAGGATTTAGATTGTTCTCATGGAAATTACTTATGATTGAGTATTGGTGTTAGCTGAGGTAGCTAGATGTTGGAACAAGATTGGTTATAGTTGTTTCTCCCTTGCCGGGACGTATTTACTTATACTGTCGATTCCATTGCCGGGATAGTGTAGTTTTTTATTGATCCCTTGCCAGGACTCTTGTTATGAATGTTGTTGGTTGTTATATTTGGATCGGGTTGCACGCCGCGACAATAATATAAATGGATCGGGTTGCACGCCGCAACAATATTATAAATGGATCAGGTTGCACACCGCAACAATGATATAAATGGATTGGGTTGCACGCCGCAAAAGTGATATAAATGGATCAGGTTGAACACCACAATAATGATACAATTGTATCGGGTTGCACGCCGCAACAGTGATAAATAATATGGATCGGGTTACACGCCGCAAAAGTGTTATTATTGATTGTTTTAGATCTTAAGTTGTTCTTTTATGCTTCTCTAAATTACTGATGGACTTGATATTTTCCCAACAGCATGTACCCCCTCCCATCTTTATTTGTTTAGTTCTATTTTATTTTTTGCTGCATATTATATAGCTACACAGGTTTATCTGGAGTCTGGTCCTAGCCTCGTCACTATTTTACCAAGGTTAGGCCAGGAACTTACAAGCACATGGGGTCGGTTATGATGCTACATTTTGTACTATGTGCAGATCCCGGAGCAGCTTTTGGACAGTAGCACTTGGGGAGGCTCCCTTTAGTCCAGCTAGAGATCCCGAGGTAGTCTTGCAGGCGTCCACAGGCACGGCGTTCTTTTCTACCTTATTATGTACTCTATTTTCATTTGATTGTGAGACAGATTGTATTTCTTTCAGACATTTGTTATAGTAATCATAGTCCGTCCATGATATTGTGACACCAGATTCCGGGTAGAGGAGTATATTGGCATCGTAGTACTAGCTTTGGTTTTTTTTTATCTATTTAAGTCTTCCGCTTGTTCTATTTATCGTTAATATTCAATGTTGAATACCTGTTAATCTAAGTTGTTAAAAAGGCTAAAATGAAAGAGTTAGTGAATTCTATATTTCGCGGCTTGCCTAGCTTCTACGAGTAGGTGCCATCAGGACTCCCGAGGATTGTGACAAGTTCGTATCAGAGCTCTAGGTTACATAGGTCTCACAATTCACAGACAAGTTTAGTAGAGTCTGAGGGATCGGTACAGACACGTCTGTATTTACCCCCCAGAGGCTACAGAATTAGGAAACTCTTCACATTTATTCTTTCCTGTCGCGCGATTTGGTTTCTCAATGTTAATTGAATTTCTACTCGTAGATCGCGAGAACACGTATTTCCTCATCCACCGATCATCAGCCCGAGCCCCTAGCAGCAGCTCCCATGAGGGGTAGAGGGTGAGGCTAAGGCCATGCTCGAGGCCGAGGTAGGGGCAGAGCTCAGCCTAGAGCAGCAACACCAGCGACGGAGCCTCAAGTTGACTTTGATGATGAGGTTCTGGCCTAAACAGTTACGGTAGGCCCATCTTAGGTCCCACAGGGATTTATTGCTACCCCGGTACTCCAGGATGCTCTGGTCCATCTAGTGGGCCTTATGTAGAGTGTCACCCGGGCAGGCTTGCTTCCTATAGCACCAGCTGTCTCTCAGGCTGGAGGAGGAGCCCAGACTCCTGCTACTTGCACTCCGGAGCAGATGGCTCCCAGTTTCAGATAGTTCAGCCGAGAGTGGTAGCTCAGACCAGTGATGGAGCAGTTATGTTTGCCTTTTTTTTTGTGGAGATTGGACAGGTTCACCAATCTCTTCACTACTACTCTCAACAGTGCATCTTCTGAGGATCCCCATGATTATCTAGACAACTGTCATGAGGTTCTCAGGAACATGGGGATAGTGGAGACCTATGGGTTCGATTTTGCTACTTTCGCTTATATGGATCTGCCAAGACTTGGTGGAGAGATTATTGCTAGGCTAGGCCAGCCGGATCACCACCTTTGATTTGGGAGCAGTTCACCCAACTATTTTTGGAGAAGTTTCTCCCCATCACTCAGAGAGAGGCATATCAGAGGCAACTTGAGCATCTCCAACAAGGTTCTATGACTGTTACTCAGTATGAGACCATATTCATTGACTTGACTCGTCATGCTCTTGTCATACTTCCCACCGAGAGAGATAGGGGGAGGAGGTTCATTCAGGGACTTATTTAGCCGATTCGACTTCAGATGGCTAGGGAGACTGAGAGTAATATTACTTTCCAGGAGGCGGCCAATGAAGCCAGGAGAGTGGAGATGGTTCTGTCGTAGGGAGGTGGTCATGGGTCAGACAAGAGCCCCCGTCATTCAGGCAGATTCAGTGGTTCCTCGTCTGGAGGCAAGGATTCGTATGGTAGAGGCCATCCTCCTTGGCCTTTTCAGTCAACACTTCAGGTTTCTCATGGGGCTTCAGGTGGTCGTGGTTCTCATATGTAGTATTCTGATCAATATCCCTACTGTGGAATACCAGCTCCTATCAGTGTACCACCGCTCCAGAGTTTTCGGGGTGGTCATTCAGGTCGCCAGGGTTAGTCTCAGTTTCCTCAGCCACAATACTAAGGTGGATGTTATGAGTGTGGTGAGTATGGTCATATTCGGAGGGCTTATCCAAGATTGGTTGGTACTCAGCCGCAGCAGCAGGGTCCCCGTGCTATGGTTTAGGCACCAGATGTTCCATAGCCCGCCCAGCCAGCTAGAGGTGGGGATAGAGGTGCTATAGGTGCTAGAGGTGGAGGTAGAGGCGCTAAAGGTAGAGGCCAGCTAGCTGCAGGCCATCACAGGGATGTAGTCCAGGGTGGTGGGGCCCAACACCGATGTTATGCTCTTCCAGCCAGGCCTAAGGCTGAGGCTTCAGATGCAACTATCATAGGTACAATTCTGGTTTGTGGCAGAGATGCTTCAGTTTTATTTGATCTAGGGTCTACCTACTCCTATTTGTCATCTTATTTTGCACCATATCTGGTCATGCCTAGTGATTCCTTGAGTGCTCCTATATATGTGTCCACACCGGTGGGTGATTATATTGTAGTAGATCGAGTCCATTGTTTTTGTATTGTGGTGATTGGGGGTCTTGATACTCGTGCAAATTTGTTACTTCTAGACATAGTTGATTTTGATATTATATTGGGGATGGCCTGGTTATCACCTTACCACGCTATCTTGGACTGTCATGCCAAGACTGTAACCTTAGCCTTGCCGGGTTTACCTTGTTTAGAGTGGACAGGGACTCCTGGTCATTCTACCCATAGTGTTATCTCTTATGTTAAGGCTCAACGTATGGTCGAGAAGGGATTTTTTGGCCTATTTGGCTTATGTTTTCGATTCTAGTGCTGAGTTCCCTTCTATTGATTCTGTGCTCGTTGTTTGGGAGTTTTTTAAGGTATTCCCTTTAGACCTGCCAGGTATGCCACCCGATAGGGATATTGATTTTTGAATTGATTTGGCTCTGGGGACTCAACCCATTTCTATCCCATCGTATCGTATGGCCTCGCCTGAGTTGAGAGAGTTGAAGGAGCAGTTGCAAGACTTGCTTAAGAAGGGTTTCATTAGACCCATTGTTTTGCCTTGGGGTGTGACAGTGGTGTTTGTTAGAAAGAAGGATTGGTCGATGCGAATGTACATTGATTACCGACAATTGAACAAGGTTACGATCAAGAATAAGTATCCGCTGCCGACAATTGATGATTTGTTTGATCAACTTCAGGGTGTCAAGGTATTTTCAAAGATTGACTTGAGATCTGGGTACCATCAATTGAGGATTAGGGAATCCGCTGTCCTTAAAACAGCTTTCCGCACTCAGTATGGGCATTATGAGTTCTTGGTGATATTATTCAGATTGACAAATGCCCCAGCAGGTTTTATGGATTTGATGAACCGAGTGTTCAGGCCTTGCTTGGATTCGTTCGTGATAGTCTTTATTGATGATATTTTGATATATTCCCGCAGCCGGGAGGAGCATGAGCAACACCTTTGAGTGGTTCTTCAAACTCTGAGGGATAGTCAGTTGTATGCTAAGTTTTCAAAGTGTGAGTTCTGGTTGAGTTCAGTTGCATTTTTGGGTCATGTTGTATCATCAAAGGGTATCCAGGTTGATCCAAAAAAGAACTGGCCTAAACCAGCATCAGCTATAGAGATTCAGAGTTTCTTGGGGTTGACAGGTTACTATTATCGGTTTGTGGAGGGGTTTTCATCTATCACAACCCCGATGACTAGGTTGAACCAGAAGGGTGCCCAGTTCAGGTGGTCGGACGAGTTTGAGACGAGCTTCCAGAAGCTCAAGACAGCTTTGACTACGGCGCCGGTATTGGTTTTACCCGCATGTTCAGGGTCATATACAGTTTATTGCGATGCATCTCGATTGGGCATGGTTCAGTGTTGATGCAGGATGCCAAGGTCATTTGCATATGTTTTGCGGCAATTGAAGATTCATGAGAAGAACTATCCGGTTCATGATTTGGAGTTAGCAGCCATTGTTTACGCGCTAAAGATTTGGAGGCATTATCTGTATGGCGTGGCATGTGAGGTGTTCACGGATTACAAGAGTCTGCAATATTTTTTCAAGTATAAGGAGCTAAATTTGAGGCAGAGAAGATGGTTGGAGTTGTTGAAAGATTATAATATCACCATCCTATATCATCCGGGAAAGGCCAATGTGGTGGTTGATGCTTTGAGTAGGAAGTTAGCCAGTATGGGCAGTCTTGCTTATATTCCGATCGGAGAGAGGCCGCTTAGTTTGGATGTTCGGGCTTTGGCCATTCAGTTCATGAGATTGGATGTTTCTGAGCCTAGCCGTGTGTTAGCTTGCACAGTTACTCGTTCTTTATTATTAGAGTGTATCTGAGATCCGCAGTATGATGATCCTCGTTTGTGTGTCCTTAGAGACACAGTGCAACACGGAGGTGCCAAGCAGGTTACCTTAGGTAATGATGGAGTTTTGAGATTGCAGGGTTGAGTTTGTGTGCCTAATGTGGATGGACTTCGAGAGTTGATTTTAGAGGAGGCCCATTGATCCCGGTACTCTATTCATCCAGGCACCACAAAGTTGTATCAGGAATTACAGCAACATTATTAAAGGTGGAGAATGAAAAGGGATATCGTTGCATATGTGGCTCGGTGCCTGAATTGCCAGCAGGTTAAGTATGAGCATCAGAGGCCTGGTGGTTTGTTCTAGAAGACTGAGATTCCCGAGTGGAAGTTGGAGCGGATCACTATGGACTTCGTTGTTGGACTCCTATGGACTCAGAGGAAGTTCGATGCAGTGTGGTTTATTGTTGATAGGCTGACCAAGTCAGCGCATTTAATTCCTGTTGCAGTTTCCTATTCTTCCTAGAGGTTAGTTTAGATCTATATCCCGGAGATTGTTCGTCTTCATGGTGTACCCGTGTCTATTATTTCGGGCCAAGGAAACGCAGTTTACCTCACATTTCTGGAGAGTAATTTAGCGAGAGTTAGGCACACGGGTTGAGTTAAGCACATCATGTCATCCCTATACGGACCGACAGTCCAAGCGGACTATTCAGATTTTGGAGGATATGCTTCGAGCTTGTGTCATTGACTTTGGAGGCTCGTGGGATCAATATTTTCCTTTAGTAGATTTTGCCTACAACAACAACTACAAGTCGAGTATGGCTCCTTATAAGGCTTTGTATGGTAGGCGGTATCGGTAGCGGGTTGGTTGGTTTGAGCTGGGAGAGGCTCGGTTGTTGGGTTCGGATCTGGTTCAGGATGCCTTGGACAAGGTCAGGATTATTCAGGATAGGCTTCGTACAGCTCAGTCCAGGAAAAAGAGTTATGCCTACCACAAGGTTCGAGATTTAGCTTTCATGGTCGGTGAGCGGGTGTTGCTTCGAGTGTCACCTATGAAGGGCGTGATGAGATTTGGGAAGAAGGGCAAGCTTAGCCCTAGAATCATTGGCCCATTTGAGATCCTTGATTAAGTGGGAGAGGTGGCTTGTAGACTTGCATTCCCACCTAGCTTATCAGTCGTGCATCAAGTGTTTCATGTGTCCATGCATCGGAAATATCATGGCGATCTACCCCACGTGTTAGATTTCAGCACTATCCAGTTGGACAAGGACTTGTCGTACGGGAAGGAGCCGGTAGCTATTCTAGACTGGCAGGTTCGTCAGTTGAGATCGAAGAGTTTTCCTTCTGTTCATGTTCAGTGGACAGGTAAGCCTGCTGAGGCATCGCCCTGGGAGTCCGAGTCCGATATGTGGAGCTGTTATCCCATCTTTTCCCCGACTCAGGTTCTTCCTTCTTATATCCATTCGAGGACGAACGGTTGTTTTAGGGGTGGAGAATGTGATGACCCAAAAGGGCATCACTTATTTCAAAATAAATTATGCATTTCGAGGCCTTAAAAACCTCTTTTATCTTTACCTCAATCTACGTGCGTAGTCCGGGCGAATAGCCGAAAAACTATTATGTGAAAAATCTATGAAAATGTTAAAATTTTGACTTAAATGAATTTAAGTTGACTTCGGTCAACATTTTAGATAAACGGATCCGAACCCGTGATTTGACGGTCCAGAAGGGTTTGTGGAAATATATTGGACTTAGGCATATGCCCTGAATCGAATTCCAAGGTCCCAAGTCCGAGAAATAAATTTTTAAAAGAAATTATTTTCTGAAAAATATATAGGTTTTTAAAAGTGAAATGTTATGTGATATCAGTGGTATTGGCCCCGTATTATGATTTCAGAGCCCGGTGCAGGTTCAATGTGATTTATATGTATTGTCGGTAAAGTTTGGTAAGAAACGGGATCCATTTGACGTGATTCGGACCTTAAATGCAAAATTTGATGTTTAAAGAAGTTTTGAGAAATTTCATTGATTTTGAGGTTTAATTCGTTAACTAAGAGGTTATTTTGGTGATTTGATCATATGGATAATTTCATATGATGTTTTTAGTTAGTACGTATGTTTGGTTTGGAGCCTCGAGGGCTCGGGTGAGTTTTGGATGTGTTTCGGAAGGTTTTGAACTCATAAAAAGTTGTAGGTTTTTCAGTTTCTGGTGTTCTGGCATTTTCTTCTTCGTGTTCGTGGGAAGACCCCCGCAAACGCGATGAGTTATTTATGCCGAAGGAAATTTCCTTCTACACGAATGCAAGACCCACGTCGCGACCACGAAGCTTTGGGGGGTTTTCCCTTCGCGAACGCGGGTTTGGTATCGCAAATGCGAAGGCTTATGAGCGTGGGCCAGGGAGGGGTATTATACCCTACGCGTACGCGACCACCTAGATGCAAACGCAAAGGATCGAGGGGTTAGTGCTCCATGAACACGAGCCCAATTTCGCGAACGCGAAGACCACTCAGGCAAAATTCATCGCAAACGCGATGATCCTATAGTGAACGCGTAGACCAAAAATCCACCCAATTATTTTAAGTTCAAAAACAAAATGTATTACGTGAATTCCTCCATTTTTCATAAACTTCATCTTCTCCACACCTCTTGGGCGATTTTTGAAGAGGAACTTCACCATAGCTTCATAGGTATGTAATCCTAAGCTTGTTTGCTTCCATTTTTATCAACACCCACTAGATTTTCAGGCCTAAAATATGAGATTAAGGGTAGAAAATTAGGGATTTGGGTAGAGTTAGGGTCTTTGATTATTTGGGAATTTGACCTATTTTTGGGGTCAAATTTTAAAATAAATTATATATTCGGGCTCGTGGGTGAATGGGTGATTCAATTTTGGTCCGAACCTCATGTTTTGATCAAGCGGGCTGGGGGTCAATTTTTGGTTTTTTGGGAAGAATGATTGGAATGTTATAATTAAGCATAGGAATTGGATTATTTGACGTTTATTGATGTTATTAAGTCGATTATGTCTAGATACGATTGATTTGGATCCAAATTCGAAAGGGAAAGCGGTGTTTGAGGCTTGAGTTAGCCGTGGAACTTCAAGACGAGTATCTATACGTTGGTTTCGAGTATGACCGTGAGTTTTAAATTGCAATTTATAGTGTACTTGAATGATACTATGAATGCTTAAATTGATGATTCTCGGTATTGAGCAAGGATTTAGATTGTTCTCATGGAAATTACATATGATTGAGTATTGGTGTTAGCTAAGGTAGCTAGATGTTGGAACAAGATTGGTTATAGCTATTTCTCCCTTGCCGGGACGTATTTACTTATACTGTCGATTCCCTTGCCAGGATAGTGTAGTTCTTTATTGATCCCTTGCCGGGACTCTTGTTATGAATGTTTTTTATTGTTATATTTGGATCGGGTTGCATGCCGTAACAATAATATAAATGGATCGGGTTGTACGCCGCAATAATAATATAATGGATCGGGTTACACGCCGCAATAGTGAAATAAATGGATCAGGTTGCACACTGCAACAATGATATAGTTGGATCAGGTTGCACGCCGCAACAGTGATAAATGATCGGGATCGGGCTCCACGTCGCAACAGTGTTATTATTGATTGATGTAGATCTTAAATTGTTCTCTTATACTTATCTTAAATTACTGCTGGACTTGATATTTCCCCTGCAACATGTACTCCCTTCCATCTTTATTTGTTTATTTCTGTTTTATTTTCCACTGCATATTATATAACTGCCTTTTCTGCGCATGTTTTTCATGTGCAGATCCAGGTGCTTCTGAACAGGCATACCATCAGTACCTTTAAGGGAGCGTACTGGGGACTTGAGGTATACATCTGCTACGTCCGCAGATCCGCAAAGTCTCCTTCTCATTTTACCCCTAGTTATTAGATGTTATTTCGATCCTTCTTTGAATTAGACTATTCTGGTGATTAGAGCAGTGTTAGATTTCTCATAGCCTATGTTGCCCGTGGGTTTTCGGGTCTTGGAGGTTACTTCAGTGTTTGGTATTAAAGTGTATGTGCCAGGCGGCACCTGTATACATTATTCATGTTATTATTTTTTATTATAAATTTTGCAATTGTTATTACTTCCGCAATGTGTTAGGCTTGCCTGGTCGCGAAGAGTAGGTGCCGTCATGACGTGTTCACAATTGGTGAACTAGGGTCGTGACAAAAGACTCCTAGAGGGGCCCCTTACGGCCCAAGCACAATATCAAGACACCTCGTGGCATCATCTCTAGTCTCTCGGCCTCATATCAACAAGCCACCACGTGGCGTACATATCTTAGGCCATCGGCCTCATAATCAGAATCAGTGTATCACTACTGCGGCGTGCAGCCCGACGCAAAAAGATATCCTCACAAAATAGACCCTCGGCCTTACTCAGTCAAAAACCACATAAGCAGCTCGGGCAACAGTAAAACATGATGCTCAACCCAAAATATTATTGGAAATATCATTTAAACTGTTAAAGCAAAGTAAACATGGTTGAGTTCTGAAAACAATGGAAAATAACATGACTGAGTTCAAGTATAAAGTCAAAACAGTGAGAAAATATCAACAAAAATCCCCGAAGGGTTCAAATAGTTGGCACGAAGCCCAAATATGGCATTCAACCCAAATAATGATGATAACAATAGGATTTAAGTCAAATACACAGTAAAATTATCAATCGGGATGGACCAAATCACATTCCCCAATAGTGCACGACATCACTTTCGACATCAAGCATGTGCCTCACCTCAATATAGCACGACGATGTGCAATCCAGGTTTCAAACTATCAGAACATCATTTACAATCATTACTCATCTCGATCCGGTCCAAACTCTAGCCCGCAGTGCCTTGCCCGCACGAATCGACCTCCGGATGCTCCAAATCTAGCCACAATCAATACATAATCATTAAAATATGCTAAGGGAGCGATGCCCACTCAAAAAATATCCAATTTAACATCATAATCTCGAAATTGCTCAAACCCGGCCCCCGGATCCACGCTTCGAAATCCGACAAAACTCACAAAATCCGACAGCCCATTCAACCACGAGTCCAACCATACCAAAATTACTAAATTCCGATAACAATTCGGCCTCCAAATCTTCAAATCTTATTTTCAAATCCCTAGGTCCAAATTCCCAAGTTACACCTCAAAAATATATAATCTAGTCGGATTATTCGATGATAATTCAATATTATAGAGTAGAAATGATCACAAATGACTTATCTCAATATTTTCCATGATTTCTTGCTTAAAAATCGCCCCAAGCCGTGTTCTTTCACAAAAAAATGTCAAAATGAGGTTAAAAACATAACAGCTTTAATAAATCTGATTCTGGTCGCTAAAGGCTTAATTCCTGTCGCTAAAAGGTCCAATCTAGTCGCTAAAGGGTGCACACCAGATCTGATGCACCAACAGTCTTTAATTTCACTAAAAAGGCTCTAACTCAATCATACGAGCTCAGAATTCAATGATTCTTGTTCCTATGAGTCACAAATAATGATACGAACATATTCCTTTAATCGAAACTCAATTCGGAGCTTGTTTGCTTAGTGTGATATCCATTTTGCTCATTAAACAATTAACTCATGATTCATGTCAAAAATCCAATCGCGACTTGATGAAATTAGACCAAACTTCCCGGATCACTCCTATAATTCATTAGGTGAGCACTTAATTTTTTCTATATATGAATTACTCCCATAATTTCAAACAAAATAATTTCTTTTCATTATTTTTGATTTTGTGAATTTTCGTGGCATTTTTTGTTAATTGTTTGTATTTGTTTGTGCATTTTAATGAGTGAAAAATATTTAAAATAAATATGTTGCATTTGCATTTAGGATTTGACTTTGCATTTCTAATAATTAATTAGTAATTAAGTTATTTTATGTAAAAAAAATCACAAATATTAGTTTAATTTGTAATTTTTAATTTTAATTTTGAACTTTGGTAGTTTTTCCTTCAATTTGGTTTTGATTAGAGTTAATTAATTTAATGTATTAGGATTGATTTGATTTACGATTTAGTTTTAGTTTTATTTTGAAAATTAATCAAAAATAAAATAGTTTGACAATAAAAGAAATTAGAAAAAGAAAGAATTGAAAAGGAAAAGGAAATAGAAGGAGAGGGGAATTAGTTGGGCCAATTTCAATTTAAGACCACCAGGCCCAAGTAGTTTGTCCTTCAAACCCGCCCCAATCCGGCTCAAACCCATCCCATTATCCGGTCAGCCCCACTCAAAACCCAAACGACGTCGCCCCGAGTCCATGTAACTTAACTCAATCCAAGCCCTTCCTTCCCATTCATCCAATGGCCCAAAAACCGTCCGCTATCCTAAATAAAATTGTTCGAAAATCCATTAACCTAGTACACCTTGTCCATCATCTCTATCATCAGAGACTCCCCATCTCTCCCTGTAACGCCGCCGCCAGCAGCCACCGAAAATCGCCCCACGACGACGGCCAGTCTCCGATGGCCTTCAAATTTACACCCCAGCTCTGTCTCCTTTCCCTCATACCCATACCACACTCCATTTCCCTCAAATCCCACTGTGTCGCCTCAAACCGTTGAAACCCTACCTGTCGCCATGATCCTCCACCACCGTCCGGTGGCGGTGTCACTTCAAACACCACCCAAAATCCAGTCAGAACCCCCTCCCCCCCCCCCCCC
>MU764011.1:14560-28354 GCA_026770625.1 Nicotiana glauca | reverse complement strand
CACTTCCCTCACCTTATATCCTGCTTTAGTTCATCTAAACACCCATGTACTTCGCCCTTTCATTTAAAGGTTAGATCCAATTCCTCTTTGATCTTCAAAGTTGATTTTGGGTTAAAATGAGTGCTAGACATTTGTTGTCGCAAAAACAAAATGAATAACACTCATTTTTGCCTCAAATCGGAGAACAATGGAAGTTCATTCAAGTCATCATCCCATGTTGATTATATTAGGTATTTTCTCTGTTTCTCGTCATTTTTTTCCCTTCTCTTTTTGTTCATACTCATCTCCTTCTGTCCTCTTCCCTTGTTATGTCTCATCTATTCTCAGAATGCATTTCGATTACATTTGGTCTGTTTCTTTTTCTTTTGTTAAATGCTAGTTAATATATGCTGCTAGTTTAGAATTTGAGTTGTGAGCACGTGATTTTTGCCCTAAGCAAATTATTCCCAAAATTCAAACAATATAATTTTTTTTTTACAATTTTTGTGTATTTTGGTGTCATTTTCAGATAATCGTTGCATTTTTGTGTTAATTGGTTGCATAATAATTCATATTAAAAAATATGCATTTGCATTAGGAATTTAATTTCATATTTTAGTATTAATTAGCATTAATTTATTTTAGAACAAAATAGGAGGAAAATAGAAAAATGACATTTTTGGCATTTTCAGTTAAATTTGTATTAGGTTGCATTTAAATTAGAAATTACTATAATTAAAATTAAGAAATATAATTGTTAGAGTCAATTTGATTGTGATGGTTATTCTAGCATTTTTATAAAATTAGAAAATAAATAACACATAAAATACAAAATGAAAAATACACAAAACACAAATTAAATAAAGAGAAAACAATTGAAAAAAAAGAGGAAAACAATTTGTAAAACAAAACAAAAGAAAAGAAATACAAGGAAAAGGGGGTCTTGTGTAAAAGACCCGAAATTGGGCTGTCCATAGTGCAAATTCGTGGGCCCAAAACAATTGCCTGTTACAGGCCCAATGCCTACGCCCACCCGGTCCAAATTGAAACGATGTCGTTTAGGCGATGATCAATCAGGATCGTTCATTTCCTAGATCCAACGGCCACAGTTGATTGTTACACTTTAATATAATTGTCTGAGTGTAATGTATTACCCTAAAGACCGTCCACCTCCTTCCTCGTACCTCTTTGTATTCTCCGCCTCCTCGTCGGAATCTTCGCCAGCGGGAAACGCCGCCTACACCAAACCTTACCAATTTAGCACCACAGAATCCCCTCTCCATCCTCTCCTCACCCCTCTACTCAGTTTCCTTCGAATCTTAACCATTTTACTCGAATATCAGAATTTGTCTCGCCGGAACCCTACCGCCGGCGAACGTCACTTACCCCAAAATAACACCCTAGACGCGCCTAAGCTTCATCTACCCATTCCCCATACCTATTTGTTTCAAAATTGCCCAAAATTCCTCAAATTTCTCTTTTTAAATTCTGGTCAAGAACCCCTAGCCTAATTCTTGGGGACTCATGACCGTAACACCCCTAATAGGTGTTTTCTTTTGGAAAACACACCATTAGGGATGTTACGGATCATGAATCCTAAAGGATTTGAACAATTTGGCTCAAGCGTGACTGGAGCAAGCCGATTAGAAGTTCTTTAAAGAACCCTAGATAAGTTTCCCTAATCTTTTTCTCTTATTTTTGTTTAAATCTTCGTCTGTTTTTTCATGCATTTTTTTGATCATCTTCTTGTGTTTTAATTGATTTCTGTGGTTATTCTGTTATTAGTTTAATTAGGGTTTTGCTTAAATATCTGTTAATTGTTTTGATTACTTTTAGTTAGTCGAATTGTTAGATATCAATTTAGGGGTAATTAGCAGTTAATTAGATTTTTGGTTTATTTTTGTTCATTGGCAGTGTGATTAATTGAAATTTCAGTACTTAGTTTCGTGTTAATTGTGTCGTTTAGAGGTTGATTGATATTTGTTAATATGGAATTACAAAGGCATTTCGCCTGTTTGGTTATAGCTGTTAGTTTTAAAAGGGCTGGGGTAAGACAGTAATTACAAAAGTAAAGTGGGGGGTATTTTGGGTATATAAAATGGGCTAACATTAGTTATAACACAACTTCAGGGGTAATATGGGCATAGAAAATGGTAGTTTAGTAAATTCTAAAATGAAGTAGGGTTAATTTAGGAATTGTAAAGGGTATAGAATATTCTAGAATAGACTATAGTGTAAGTTTTGGTTAAATAAGTACAGTTATTTGTAGTACAAGTTAAAAATAAGGGGTTAAAAGAAAATAAAATAGGGACTGATTTGTAAACATTAAAAGTAACATTTTCCTCCAAATTATATCTATAAATAGGCACTAATGTGCCTTGTTTTACAGGTTTGAACTTTCAGAAATTCCCCCAAACTCTCCTCTCAATTCCAGATTTCAAATTTGAAATGTAAACCTTTACAAAAAATCCAAAAACAAATAGAAAAATCTCTGAAAAATCAAAATAGATTACTGTTTCATTAAGCTTCAGGATCTCAATTCTAGTTACTAATTTGTGTCACACTAGCTCAATCCTTATTCATTGAAGTTCAAAGCTCATTTGCATTTACTCAATTGTGTTGGTAGAATTTCTGCTCCCTGTTTGGTGTGGATTCTTCCTGGATTTGTTGTGTAATTGAGCAACTGCTGGATTTTGGAAAATTTCCTGAGTTGCTAGTTCTATTTTTTGGGTTCTGCTTACTGTTGTTGCTGATTCTGACTTCTGCTGTGAATCCTCACTTGTTTACATTCTATTCTCCAGTTACACACGCTCTGCCTGTGTTGATATAATTTCGCCTATTGAACATGAGTTAAAGCTGAAGTTTATTTTCTGTCCTGGAATTGTAATTTAGGAATCTTATTAAGTCTAGATATCCTACCTATTATTTAAATAAATACTCCTATTTGTATTAGTTGGATTGTATAAATTGAACTTCTGGACTGTTGAATCTGTATTTGTCTATTCATAGTCTTAAATAGCATATGATATCTGAAGGAACGTCTTAAATAGCATATTTATAAGTTAGTTTGGATCCACATTTGATTGCGAAGTAAGCATATGATATTTGAAGAAAATTCTTAAATAGCCTTGTGTTGCAATAGCTGAATACTAATAATTTCACATTTTTGCAAGTAAATAGCCTGTTGAGTTAATTCAAATCTGATTAATCCATTTGTGTAGTATCATCATTATCTTAATTGTCTTTCACTCAGTGGTATCTAAAAATTCACCGGCAGTTAAACGAGTAAATTAAGCTGAGTTTTAATTTCAGTGATTAATGTTCATTAATGCGAATAAGTGAGTATTGCCTTTTCTTCATAAATTATTGAACATCTTTTGAAATGAAGAGCAACCTTAGTGAATTGTTGATCAAGCTGAACGGGCAGGGCTAAACAGCCCATCTCCATAGTTATAACCTCAGGGCCTTAACGAATGGCCCAAATGTTTGGTGCACGCATGGGCCTTGATCCCAGGTTCTTTGCCGGCATTCCCATATTTATTAACATTGGGCCTCTGAGCAGTGGACTATATGGAAACAAAAGGGGTCACTGCTTGGATAGTAGATCATTCGTAGTTCATTACTAAATAAGAAGTTTCAGGAGATTTATTGGGCCTGTCATCAGGTCTAGAGTATGTCATTACTTGGGCCAAGCTTGAGGCCCAAAAGCGTTGCTAAAGTTTAAATAAGAATTAAAGTTCACACATAATAATACAAAAAATAAATAATTAGGAACATGGAAAATTAATCCCTAAATATTAAATTGGGTCTTGAGTTAGGTAGCGAGTTCAAGCTAAAAGGTTTTATCCTTTTGTTTGAATTCGGACATGAATTCGAGATTCAAATTTATATTCATGAATTAATTGGTCACTTGAGACAAATAAATAGAGAATTTTAGATTGTTAGTTTGGCCTTTAATAATAAAATGAGACGAGCCTCGCCAAATCAAATATACAATTGTGGGGCCCTCATTAATTACTTAATTAAAAAAAATGCTTAGTATTCGGGACGGGCCATTTAGCAAATTTCACGGCCTTCCCAAAATATAATAACACGTTAGTTACTTTAGGCACGATTTTAATAAAATTACCTTCCTAAACTTGGGTGCACATTTATATGACACAAATCCAAATCTCAACGAAGTCGAAATGTGTTAAAAGCCAGGGGTGCACTGGTGCGGCGTGGTTCGAGATACATTTTTACGACATTGTAATTCTTATTAAAAATAAATATACCATAAAAGCGGATTGTTAATAAAAGGCACATAGGCTAGAAAATTTTTTGAAATCAGATAAAATCAAATACAACAGTTGAGCGACCATGCTAGAACCACGGAATCCGGGAATGCCTAACACCTTCTCACGGGTTAACAGAATTCCTTATTCGAATTTCTGGTTCGCGGACTATTAATAGAGTCAATATTTTCCTCGATTCGGGATCCAACCGGTGACTTGGGACACCATTAATCTCCCAAGTGATGACTTTGAATATTAATAATAAATCTCGTTCCGATTGTCCTTTAATTGGAAAATCTCCTTTATTATACCATTGACGGGTGTAGTAGGTAAAAAGAGGTGCAAGAGTCATATTAATAATCATCAGTAATTTAATGTGTTTGACTCTTTTCTTCTACAGTATTTTGATTTCATTTTGGCATGTTTCTATGTGCTTTGGTCCAGTAATTTTCTTTTGATGCTAAAACGACTGAAATGATTTGGGCTCACCTCTTTTGTGGCCTGTGATGTTTCTTATCACATTTTGAGCCTCGAAGGTCCAGGCAACCCAAAGGTTATTAGTACTTGCTGATGCAATAGCCCAAAGACCATGGGTCTGTTTGAATCAATGGGTAGACTAGCTGGGATATTGGGGGTATT
This sequence comes from Nicotiana glauca, assembly GCA_026770625.1. Taxonomy (NCBI): domain Eukaryota; kingdom Viridiplantae; phylum Streptophyta; class Magnoliopsida; order Solanales; family Solanaceae; genus Nicotiana; species Nicotiana glauca. Next base: position 23,462 of record MU764011.1, on the reverse strand, counting down.
TTGGGTAGATTAGGTTGAGAGAATCTTTAGTAACAGAAGGTAGAAGCTTCTAGTGAGGGTTGTTAACTAAATTTAAGGACTGTGGTGGGATAGCTTGGGTAACAAAGCAATAACTGAGGGATTAACTCGCAAAAAATGAAAGTTAAGAGGGACTAGAAGTGTAAGGAAAAATTTGTAAGGTTGCCCTATTGGCCTTGCCTGTAAAGGCATGTTTTCTTTCCTTTGAAGGCAGCCCTAAGGGACCTTAAGTGAGAGAAAAAGCTGAAAATTGAGACGGCTGGAATACTTGGATAACACTGATTTCCTGGCATCTTCTTGGTGAAAATTTGCTCAAAAAACTCTGTATAAAGTTAAATTCCTGATCCTCTTCACTAGATAGAATTCCATAGAAGTCTATATTCTGCACTTGGTTGAAAATGGCTTGATTTTTAGGGTTTTGAAAACTGGTTTGAATCTGTTTGGTTTCTGGGTTTACTGTTCCATTGCTGAGGGTCAAAATCGATTTTGCTGCTATTGCTTCCTTACCTCTTTTGATTCCTTCTTATTCCCAGGTATTTCTTGGATCTCTTTAGCCTATCAAGTGCAAGATGTGAAGCTTTGTAACTGAGATGCAATTCAAGACCATTAGTATCCAATTAATGATATTTCATATTTGTAGTTTTGTGTTATCTTAGTTTCTTTGAATATGTTCATTTATTCAATCATGATTGGTTTGAAATCTGGACGGACATTCTAGATATGATAGTGTGCTAAATAGTTTGAAATTCTGTTGTTATAGAGATTAATCAGGTATTGGTAGTAGGGTCCATTTTAAATGGATAGCATGCCTTCTGCTAGGTTAGATTTGAATTGTGTAGAACCATGCAATGGACATTCCTATGAGTTTTATCATGTTATTAAAGTTTAGTGTTGGTCTTAATAGTCAGAAAAGTATGGGAGTCATTATTGCATATTTGATATCTAGTTCAAGTGTTTAAAACAATTCTGATATAGGATGCTTTATTTGTAGAGGTTCAGTTGGATGAATAAGAGCTTTGATCTCCAGTTACTTAGTCCTGTATATTTCCTTGAGTATGCTAGTTGCTTAATTAATATTGAGTATGCTAGAGGTTTGAATCATTTTGTTCCCTGAATATTGTGCAAATGGTTAAAGATGTAGTTATTGGGGTTGTTTTTGTTCATCTACAAATCTGTTCTTTTAAAGCAACTTTGAAATTGATTGTGGAGCCCGCATAATTTGGCTTATTCTAGTTAGGTATTCTTTTAATAATCTGGTTGCATAAGGTTTTAGCACTTTTGATAAAAGATTTTGAATTCATGTGGTGATTTGTTCAATTGCAGCTATTGACTAAATTACGATTAGCCTTGAATGTATATAGTTAAAATAATTCATCTATTGTTTGCCCCAATTTTGATTCAATGAGGGAATCCTACAATAGCAGGTCGAAGCGGGGCTTTGGGTTTGTGCTTTGCCGTCTTCTTGGGCGTATTTCTGAGCCCCCTTTTATACATTGTTTGATCGATTGGGCCTGGCCCGCTTGGGATTCAAGGCATGTCGCTAGTTTAACTTCTCCAATAATTAAGTGATCAGGTTCAATTCGATATCAGCCCTTTTAGCATTAAGCTTGGTGAACATTAGCTTTGAAGCAAAATATACAAATTCCCTTAGTCTTATAATTAATTAATCAGCTTTTTTTTAATTTAAACTCGAGGTGTGCTATGAAATAAAGCAATAATTACATGGCCCTCATATTAGCTTTATAACCTAGATATTAAAATGACTAATATTTCGTAGAATATCCTTTAGGGTCATTTTAAAATACTAGTGTGATTGTGTATACGACCGCGTAACCCAATTACGCTTCTAACAACAAAACTGGAGTATGAATCCGCGCAACTTTGGCCCAAACTTTCTTAATAATAATAAAGCGTTATTAATCGTGGGCACGTTTGCATGACATGATTTTTGACGCGCCGAACAAAGCGGGTATACGTACGCGTAACCCGTTTCAAGATAACTTTTCTTAATTAAAAGCGGTAAAAGAAGTAAATGCACATAGGTTCTAAAATCAGTAATTAAATAATTGTGTAAGCCAAGTATTATCAAAGCGACCGTGCTAGAACACAGAACTCGGGAGTGCCTAACACCTTCTTCCGGGTTAACAGAATTCCTTACCCGAATTTATGATTCGTAGACTGTATACAAAGTCAAACCTTTTCCTCGATTCGGAATTTAAATTGGTGACTTGGGACACCATTAATTATCCCAAGTGGCGACTCTGAATTTTTAATAAAATGAATCCCGTTTCGATTGTCACTTTAAGTTAGAAAAACCTCCCCTTATTATACCTCTTTCGGGGGTGTAGTAGTGAAAAAAGGAGGTGTGACAGCTCTGGCGACTCTGTTGGGGACAATGAACCCAGAATCTCTTGTTCAGGGTTCAAGAATTCGAGCTTGTTTTATGATTTTTACTTGTCTTATTCATTGTTGATATTATTGTATTTTTTGTGAACGTCTATGCTAAAATGCTATCTGTTTACCACTTTAATATTGTTGAATTGTATATAATTTCCTTCTTACGCCACCCCTCTAAGTCTTCTGAAAATGGTGCATACGTTCGCGTAGCCCGCTTTTTCTGTAGAAATTACACCAAATAGAGCGAGCTTGGGCAAGCGACAAGACCAGGCAGACTTTAGTGCTCCCGGTACGTCGCGCCCTCCTCGGCCCCAGTTGTCCGCTCGGATACCCCAAGTCTACACCAAAATCCCAGGATTGAAACTTAGAAAAACACAGCTTCATGTCGGATCCTTGGTAGGAACGCTTGTTTGCATCGCGTGCATTTGACTTAGGGGACTCAACACAAGGGTTGGGTCCGTCTATGACAGGTGTACCCAAAATAACAGACCATCATGACGCATCCTACGTGCTATATGTTGCATTCATTCAAGGGTAAAAGGGTCATTTGGCGAAACAATGATAGTTGAGGGCAAATGAGAAATGAAAAAAAAAACAAAAAAAATGGAAAAAAGGGAAAAAGAGAAAAAGAGAGGGTGAAGTGGAAAGATAAAATGAGTGGGGCCCAATTATATTTTCTGTCACATTTTTGTTAAATAAGAAAAAGAGCTTGAAAATTCAAAAAGATTTTGCACTTTTTATTATTTTGCAAAAAAAAATCAAAAATAAAAAAAAGGAAAAAGAAAATCCAAAAAGAGTTTGCATGTTTCAAGGAAAAGAAAAAAAAACATATTTTCTCTTAATTAGTTATTTTTTTTATTATCGCCCGTATCTAATCTACCCGAACTACGCATACCTGATTCTCGTCATTCGAGACGTGATATGTAGGCAACCCACATAGGGTCCGATCTTCCTAGTAAATCTTAGGTTTTTGGCTTTGCGGGGCCTTAGCCAAGTTTTGTACTTCTAGCCACCTTTTGGCTAAATAAGTCATTTTGCAAAAATAATCGCAACCATGTCTTGCATGTGTCTAATAGAGAATGCTATTGTCTCACATAGTGTTGGTTTAAGTTTTCTCATACAGGTATGAGTTTACTTACCGGAGTTTAAGCATGACAGATACCCCAGGATCGCTGCATTGAGGAGTTGCTTAAGAAGATTTTCCTTTTGATGTTTTGAGTCTANTATGAGTTTACTTACCGGAGTTTAAGCATGACAGATACCCCAGGATCGCTGCATTGAGGAGTTGCTTAAGAAGATTTTCCTTTTGATATTTTGAGTCTATTTTTATGTCGTCTGTTACTTTCTAAGTTTTGTACAGTGATGTCAAGTTTTTGTTATTGTACTTTTTATTTTATATTTGACAAGGTGTGGTGTAATTCAAAAATCCAAAAAAAAGGGAGATGTTGTATTTTATATTTCCGTTATAAGTTTTCTTTAAAATACTAATTGTAGAAATGAAAAAAAATATTTTTGAGGTGATTTTTTCTTTAGGCAATTAATATCTAGGACTTAAAATAAAAATTATTTTTATATTTCCTATACTATATTAGAACCAAAAATTCAAAAAAAAGAGAATATTTATTTTTTTAGTACCTCTTTAATGGTTTTCTCTAAGGTATTAATTCCAAAAATCCAAAAAAAAAATATTTTCTTTCAAGGTAATTCTTTGGAAAGTTATTGAAAAATGAATGAAAAAAAAGAGGAACAATTCTTGTTATTTTACAAGAACGTTAGGACAGAAGACAACATACTCTATCTTTGGTTTATTTTTGAATTTCTTCTTTTAGGCAATCAAAATTGAAATTCAAAAATATTTTGTTGCTTGTTTCGAAATATCGCGTCAGGTTATCAAATGAAAATTCAAAATATATTCTTTAGAGTCTTTCTTAAAAAAAGGGGAAAAAACAATCAAAAAATATTTTAGGATATTTCCTTAATAGAGTATTTGTTTCTAAAGGAAAATTAAAAAAAAAAAAGAGAAAAACAAAAATACCCTGCCCGTTAAGCTTGAGTTTAGAATAAGTCATAAACATTAAGTCTAGAAAATTCAAAAAAAAGGATTTACTTCTTTTATTTCTCTTTTCTCATCAGAGTAGTCCTTAAAGAAAAAAAAGAGAATGTCAGTTTGTTTACTTTATTCTCAATCTTTTAGAACTACGCAAAGATCTAATTCATGCGGGGTCATGATACGTAGGAAACCTATATAGGGTTCGATCAAATCATTTAAAAAAAAAAAGGAAAATGAAGGGGAAAAAAGGGGGAAAAGAGAGGTAAAATTGAGGGATGTGAGAAATGAGAAGGAAGAAAAAGAGCGATAATAAGAAAGAAAAAGGGAAAAGAAAATGAGCGAGCTAAGAAGTGTAAGGAAAGAAAAGAAAAGAGAGGTTGAAATGAACAAATTGGGATGATGCCAAATGACCTTTGTACCTTGAAGTCATTTTAGAACCGATAACTATGGCTAGGTGCATTGCACATAAAGTGAGATTATCTTATATTAAATACCCTAACGCTAACGTGATGACTTCATTTTGTTGTGCTCATAGCAGAAGGTTTGTTGGTTTGTGGATTTAAAGTGGTAACTCCTTTCTACAACGTAAAGTCAAAAGGCAATGGCAGACAACAACAAAACTGGGTTGGTTGATACCAGGGCCCGAAAGCAGTTGGTTGAACAGGACAATGGGTTAATTGAAGAGGTAAAAATGTTGAGACAACACATGGTGGACATGTATCAGGCTTGGATGACTGGGAAAGTACCACCCCGACCACTACCTAGCTTCTCAGATGCTACCCTTACCCAAACTCCAGACACAATGCCAGATGATCCTTCATATTCTCTAGATACACCCGCCTATCACAGCTTGCCCAACCACCCTAGTAGCTCCATCACTCGTCCTCCAACTATCTCATCCCAAAAGTGCCCTCCTGTCACATCCATTAACCCTAACAATGAATACTCATTCAAGGCTCATGATGCCCAATATTACCCCTCAGAGGTTTCCCGCAAGGGTCTTGACTCATACAATCAGGGCTTGCGAAATGAGCCACATGTTGAAAATAAAAGGTTCACAGGAAGAGAAGGGAAAGATGGGATACCCAGGAGGCTGAAAGGCATAGCACAATCCTTGGAGAACAAACAAGGAAGGGGAGACCAGGGTAGTATGACTTACTAAGAACTGTCTGCATCCCCTGACGTTTGCCTGCCCACGAGGTTCAAAGTGCCAAAATTTAACTTGTATGATGAGTGTGGAGATCCAGTAGCCCACCTGAGGGTCTATTGCAATGAAATGAGAATTGTTGGAGAGAAAGATGACTTGATGATGGCATATTTCAGTGAGAGCCTGACTGGGGTGGCTTTGGACTGGCATAGTCGTCAAGATGTTGGTAAGTGGCATACATTAGGCGACCTGGCTCAAGATTTTGTGCGACGCTTTCAATACAAATCAGGTATTACCCCAGACTGCTCCTCCCTATCTAAAATGAAAAAGAAGCTGGAGGAAAGCTTTAGAGAGGTTGGGCTTAGATGGAGGGAGCAAGCTTCTTGAATCAATCCTCCGATTGGTGAAGAAGAAATGGTTGAGCTTTTCCTACAAGCCCAGGGACCCACCTACTTCAGTCATTTGATCCCGGCGTTGGTAAAGCCTTTCAATGATGTGTTAAAAATGGGGGGGCTAGTAGAAGAAGGAATCAAGTCAGGAAAAATCATGAGTTGTTTGAAAGACATTCAGAACATCCCAGTAAGCTTGGGTAAAAGAAAGAGAAACCGAAAATATGATCCGATGGGCTTTCCTGATCGACACTTCCAGCTTTGACATCGTCCCCATGGATATCCTTGTGTACTAGGGGAGGACACTTCCAGCTTCGACATCGTCCCTATGGATATCCTTATGTACCAGATGATCCTCTCCAATGCTACTTCTCTCCATAGAACTCCCAAAATCGTACATCACTTTCCCCGTACCCAGCTCCACAGAATGCATATCCACCCTCACGATCATACCAAAAACCTCCTGGATCAGGTTTCCGGCCCAATCAAGCATTTAAGAACGAGAGGCTGTTGAAAAAAGAAAAGGCTTTTACCCCTATTGGAGAATCATATGCTAGTTTGTTCCAAAGGTTGAAGCAATTGGATATGTTGAAGCCGATTCAGATAAAAACGCCAAACCCTCTGTCAAAGAAGTTTGATCTTTCTCAAAGGTGCACATATTGCTCAGATACCCCGAGGCATGACATAGAGAAGTGTTGGAATCTGAAGAAAGCAATTCAGAAGCTTATTGATGCAGGCGACATTGTCGTGCAAAATCCGGATGTAGCAAACACTAGACAAAGTCCATCACCTGTGCATAATGAGACGCATATGGTGAGCATGACTTATTTTGAAAAGGAATGTGAGAATTCTTCTGGTTGCCTCGGAGGTCCAAGGGCTACCAAGCTTTCAGCACTATCATAGGTTGATCTTAAGAATGAGCCGGCAAAAGGAACTCAAAAGCAGTTTGCTAAGAACAACGTGATGAAGACTTGTGAAGGTCCTAGTATTGTTGATGAAGAATTCAGTGGCTAAGATACCGTGCTTGGTAATTGGAAAGACGTTCCATTTCTTGGTCAGCCAGAGTGGAGTTTTGGTGGTTTATTTTGTTGTCATTTCTGTTGTCCGGGTTATTTTAGGGTTGTAATCCGGATATTGTCTTGTGACTCAAACCCTTCTATCCTTTTATTTTGACTTGTTTGTCTAGTCGTAGTAGCTCATTTAATGCTGTCTAGGTTTGTTCCAGGGTTGTACAGCAGTTTGTTTTGCTTGTCTTGTTGTTCGAACCGTTTTACCGCCTGTTTAATGCAATTTCCTATTTTTTGGTATTTCTAGTCATTTTCTTTTGTTTAGTTCTCTCCTCTTTTTATAGTTCTTTTCATATCGGTTCTAGTGACATTACATGCATCTGTAATTGTCAGCCTGAGCTCAAAAGTAGTTTACTCATGAGGCATTGAAATAATTTGGAAGATGATAGGGATATTTTAGGGAAATAAGTACATATTTGGACACTGTGAGATCATTCGAAGCCCGAACCATGTGAAACTAGGGCAGATAGAACATAGAGAAACCCCATTGAAATGCATCATATCGCATCAGGTTGAAGCCAAAGGCAAGTTTTCCCAATTGTCAGGGGTCGTTCATGGTAAGGAAAGTGAGAGTGTTATCCAATGGTGCTTTGTATTCAACAGATGTAGGAGGCAAATGCGCGGATATGGTTAGCAAGTCTGATACAATCAAGATGTTACAAATATTTTCCTTGGTTTGTTTAATTGTGTTGTTTGTACTTGGCATGTCTTGAATATTGGAATGACGAAGGCATTTTGTTCTGCTATCTAAACACTTTATCCTTTGTTACCACTTTGAGCCTTATTTATTTTCTTTAATACCCCCTTTTTCGAAATCAGTAGCAAGTATCAGAAGTACAAGCGTGAAAGATAAGTAAAGGAAAAGAGAGAAAAGAGAAATAAAAAAGAGAAAAAAAGAGGAAAAAAAAGGAAAAAGAGAAAAGAAAAAGGAAAAAATGACAAAACAACAAAAAATAAATGAAGGAAGAAAAGAAAAGGAGAGAAGGAGGAAAAGAAAAAGGAAAAGAGAAGAAACAGGAAAAGAAAACGAAAAAAAAAGAAAAGAAAAAGAAAAGAAGCAACAACAAAATTAGTCCCATGAACCACGTTCGACCTGATTCCTTTTAAGGATACGTAGGCAGCCTCACGGTTCGATCGTCGACGTCCCCCATTTTTTTCTAAGGGCAAAAAAGCGAGTTTCGACATTATGGGTGGAATGACTCTTTTATCCCCTTTCGGGGAATTTGGGTTATGTATTTTGGAAAGTCGTCACCTAATGATTATAGTGCATTAGGAAACTTTAAAAGAAGAGGAGAAGATTTTGAAAGAAAATCAGAGTTCGGGTAAGAGTTTGAGATTATCTCGAAGGCAAGGTGTTAGGCACCCCTCAAGATCCACTAATGTGGTTCCCGGCCGTGCTTAATTGTGACTTTAAATGCAAGTAAACAAATAAACAAACAATCATTACAAACATTGGAAATGGTTACAAATAAAAAATGTGAAAAGGATTTAGAAGTGCTGAAATTTGGAAGGAAATGGTTTTTGTAATTAAAGAAGAGATACAAGTAAAGGAAAGGGGTTAATTAATTGGTACAAGTAATTTGAAAGAAGTACAAGGAACGGAAGTTGAAGACTGGACAACTTTTAAAAATTCTAAAAAATTATTAAAACAATAAAGGGGAAAGGGAGGTCCTAGGTTTATACATTACATGGATCATTCTCACAACACCGGCACCTGATTGTGCACATAGTGTTATTGTGTAATCATCATCTCCGTGTCTACCCTCCCACCCCGTTAAGGTATTGGAGCGCGGAATGGTATCGTTTGCCTATTGCATGCTACTACCCGTCCCAA
>MU764009.1:159747-177133 GCA_026770625.1 Nicotiana glauca | reverse complement strand
CTGTTGCGGCATGCAACCCGCTCCATAATTACCATTGTTGCGGCGTGCAACCCGCTCCATAATTACCATTGTTGCAGTGTGCAACCCAACCCACATTATTTATCAGTTATCATTGTTGCGGCGCGCAACCCAATCCTCAGTGTCATTTGTTGAGGTGTGAAACCCGCTCCTCAATATCATTTAACAGTCTGAGTCCCCAAGCAACAGTCACAATGAAGGGACACACATAAGACAAATACATAGCAAACATCCCGGCAAGGGAGTACAATTAACAGTTCAATCATCCCGGCAAGGGAGAACAATTAATAGTTCAATCATCCCGGCAAGGGAATAATCAACAACGTTTTCTTTTTTTCCTTACTTTACTTATCTTATAATTCACTTTACTATTCTGAGCCAACGCTCCAAAGAATTTAATGATCATTTACTGTTCACACGTTATTCACAGTATATAGACATCCTCCAATAAACATGGAATTCACAGCCAGCTCATGATAATCACATTATAAGGACTCACGGTCATGCTAGACACCAATGTATAGATACTCGTCACCATGCCTATACATCGTACTCGATCACATAGCAATTAGCAACAAGACTCAACTCCTATTCCCTCAAGCTAGGGTTAGACCAAACACTTATCTCAAAGCCTTAAAATCCGCTTAATCCTTAACTATTGCTTTACCTCGTGATTCAACATCCAATTCAGTGATATCTAGGTATAATTAATTTAATAATATCAATAAATACTCAATGGTAACAACCCATAGCCTAGATATGAATTTCCTAGCATTATTCCAAAAATTCCGAAATTAGACACCGGGCTCACATGGTCCAAACTCGAGGCTCGGACCAAAACTCAATCACCCATAACCCCACGAGTCCAAAGATGCAATTTGTTTTAAGATTCGACCCCAAATTAGGGTTGAATTACCCAAAATTCTCAAAACCCTAACTTTGCTCAAAACCCATAATTTCTACCTTAAACTTCATGATTTAGGGCTAGGATTTCAGTAATTAATGAAGAAAATTGAAATAAATAAGTGGAACAATGCTTACCCAAGAAGTTTTGACGAATGGGAGCTTCTATGGACGCCTAAGTGCTTGGAGAAGAAAGGGTTTCGTGTAAAATTATGAAAATCCCGTCACTGGTTCTGTTTTTAACTTAAATCTTCGCTGGGCAAAAATGCTCTTCGCGATCGCGGGAATGGAGATGCGATCGCGGTGAAGGAAATCTGGGAGCTACGCGATCGCGTGAAACCTGATGCGATCGCGTAGAGGAAAGTTACTGGGGTCGAAACACTGGCTTACGCGATCGCGTGAAAGCGTATGCGATCGCGTAGAAGGGAACTACTGGGCTACGCGAACGCGGGGTAGGATCTGCGAACGCGAAGGAGGGAAAGCCAAAGAAATGCGATCGCGTAGATGAGGCCGCGATCGCGTAGAACAAAACCCCTGTGCAAAAATTGCAGAAAATCTGCCAACCTTTCTAAGTGTAAAAACACCCCGAACCACCTCCGAAACACTCCCGAGCCCTCGGGGCTCCAAACCAAATATGCACACTGACTCAAAAACATCATACGAACTTGCTCGCGCGATCAAATCGCCAAAATAACATCATTTACATAGAATCAAGCCTGAAAACTCATGATTCTCCTTTCAAAATTCATAAACTTCCAACTTTAGACATTTAGGTCCGAAACACGTCAAACGACGTCCGATTTCGACCAAACTTTACAGGAAGCGCTTAAACAATATATAAGACTTGTACCGGGCGTCGGAACCAACATACGAGCCCGATACCATAGTCTTTTAATCAATTTTCATTTTCATTTTACTTAATAATTTCAGAAAAACAATTTAACAGAAAAATTATTTTACTCAGTTTCTAGACCTCGGATTTCGACTCCGGGCACATGCACGAGTCCCATATTTTTCTACGGACCTTCCGGGACCGTCAATCTTGGGTCCGGTTCCGTTTAACAAAAATATTGACCAAAGTCAACTATAATCATATTAATATCAAAATTCTTTAAATTTTCCACATAGTTCACATATTTCAACACAAACATTTTTTGGCTACGCGCTCGGACTGCGCACGCAAATTGAGGCAATAGAAAATGAGGTTTTCAAGGCCTCGGAAGCACAAAACAGATGAGGAAAACAGGTGATGACCCTTTGGGTCGTCACAAAAAGGAAAAACCACAGTGGAAGCATTGCAACTGTTGAGTGAAATTTCTGAGTACCCAATCTAATGGCCGTTTGAGCGTGTAATCATTAAAAAGGATACTACCGTAAATCAGGTTGATGCTTTATATGCACTAATGTAGCAGATTGTTTCTTTGACACAAAAATTTGAATCTTTTCAGGTGAATACACAACAATCAAACCAATCCGGGTCTTGTGGCATGTGCGGAGGAAGCTACCAGAGCAACCAATCAAACGGATGAACAGGTTAATGTCATCGGTTATAAGCCATATCCTTTTGTGAATCCAATGGCACAGAAGCATCTAGGATTTCAATGGAGTAACCCAAATAGTGCAAAAAACTTTCAAAGCTTCCAGAAATAACAGGTACAAAGTCCACGGGGATACCAGAGTCAAAATCGTGGGCAACCAAGTTACAGACCTTGTCAGCAAGCAAGACCATATCAACAAGCATGATCATACCAACAGAGGCCCCAACAAGCTCATCCAAGTCTTGATGAACTTTTGTACAAGTATATTAAGGTCACTGATGAAAAGATGGAAAGCCAAAATTCATCCCTCAAAAATCTAGAAATTCAGTTAAGCCAATTGGTAGTTCTTGTGTCAGAAAAGATTCAGGGTCCCCTTACCAAGAAGTACAGAGAAAAATACAAAGGATCACCTTAAGGCCATCACTTTACGGTTAGGTAAGGAACTTGATGAACCTTATGCAGACAGACAAGAAAAGAGCCAGGCAGAACAACGGGTAGATAAGGGTAAGAATATTGAAAAACCATCTGAACCATCAAAGGAGAAAGAAATAAAGAATAAGTAAGAAACAAATCTGAAAAAATAGCTGCCCCACCCGTGACAATTCCTTTTTCACAAAAAATTAAACAAGAAAAGCTTGATGGTCAATTTGCAAAGTTTTTAGAAATCTTGAAACAAATTCATATTAATGTTCCTTCAGTGATGCTTTGTTGCAAATGCCTTCATATGCTAAATTTTTAAAAGAAATTTTTTCAAGTAAAACGAAATTGGAATTAGTTTATATGGTAATGCTTACTGAAAAATATAGTGCTATGCTTCAAAATAAGCTATCACAAAAACTTAGTGATCCTGGCAGTTTTACCATTCGACGCACTTTGGGAGGTGTATATTTTAAAAAAGCACTTTGTGATTCTGGAGCTTCAATAAATTTGATGCCTTTTTCTATCTTAAGAAAATCAGATCTTGGTAAAATGAAGGATATAGGTGTTTCTCTTCAGTATGTGAATCAAAGTACTAAGAAACCTTAGGGAATAATTGAAAATTTTCTTGTATGTTTAGACAAGTTTTTGTTCCATGTAGATTTTATAATGCTTGAAATGAAAGTATGTACTGATGAACTAATAATTTTGGGTAGACCAATTCTTGCTACAGGAAGAGCGATCAGAGATGTTCATCAAGGGCAATTAATCTTAAGAGTTGATGAAGAAAGAGTCATTTTTGATGTGCAAAATATACTAAGATTTTCAGGAGATGAGGCATCATCTTCATGCTTTTCTATTGACATCATAAGTGATCTTGTAGATGAATTCAAAGATGATCAATTAATTTCAGACTCAATAGAAAGATGTTTGACCAAATCGCGCACCATACAAGATGATGATCCCATAATTATAAGAGAAGCTGAAATACTAGAAAAAGATTATGAGGATAAAGAGATGCAATTAGAGGAAGTTCAACCAAAAATTGAACTCAAAGTTCTTCCCTCTCATTTAAAATATGTTTATCTTGAGCAAGAATTATTTCTAGTAATTATTTCATCTTCTTTGACTGCAGAACAAGAAATAAGACTTATTCAAGTCTTAAAAGCACACAAAAAGAGCTTTAGGGTGGACTGTAGAGGATATCAAAGGGATTAGTCCAACAATTTTTACGCGTAGAATCCTCATGGAAGATAGCTACAAGCCAATAATCCAACCCCAAAGGAGATTGAATCATGCAACGTAGGAAGTGGTGAAAAAGGAGATTGTCAAGCTTCTAGCGGAATGTATTATTTGTCCAATTTCAGACAGACCTTGGGTAAGTCTAGTTCAGGTAGTATAAAAAAAGAGGTATGATAGTTATAAAGAATGAAGATAATAAACTCATACCTACAAGGATTGTTACAGGATGGAGAGTCTGTATTGATTATAGACGTCTTAATGATGCTACCATAAAAGATCATTTTCCTTTACCATTTATTAATCAAATGTTGGAAAGAGTTGTAAGATATGGGTTTTACTGTTTTCTTGATGTCTATTCAGGGGATAACTAAATACCAACTGCACCCAAAGATCAGGATAAGACAACTTTCACACGTCCTCATGGAACATATGCCTATATGAGAATGCCATTTGGTCTGTGCAACGCCCCTGCTACATTTTAGCATTGCATGTTAGCAATTTTTTCTGGCATGACTGAAAAATTTCTTGGAAGGATGATTTTACACTCTTTGCAAAAAAATTTAAAGATTGTCTTTACCACTTGACTTTAGTTCTTAAGAGATGTGAAGAGACAAACTTGATTCTGAATTGGAAAAAAATGTCATTTTATGGTAATCGAGGGAATTGTTTTAGGACATAAAATCACTACTAATGGGATGGAAGTTGATAAGGTTAAAATTAATATTATAGCAAGATTACCCCTCCCACAGCTGTTAAAGGCATTATAAGCTTTCTAGGTCATGCAGGTTTTTACATACGGTTCATAAAGTATTTTTCAAAGATGTCAAAACCTCTACTTAACCTCTTGATGAAAGATGTTAAGTTTGATTTTTCAGGTGATTGTTTGATAGCTTTTGACAACCTTTATGCCGTGAACCAAATTCCATATTAGGCCGTAATGGCGCCCAACACCATTATTAGGCAAGCCAACACTAATCAAATAGTAAATTCTCATTTGTATAGTTAGTACATGATAACTTTCCATTATTGATTAAGAGATTTAGAGTTTAAAAATTTAAGCATATTAAATGGAAGTAATAAATGCAAGTCTCAATCATGAAGACAAGACAAAATATCATAAGTCTACCAATGGGTGTGCCAAGACCTGGTGTCACACGTGTGTGGGCATAGCACTGAAGTAGGCACTGTAAGAACCCTGATGACCATTATACCCACCGGAGGAACCCTGAATAGCTGGTGGGCAGTAACAACCCTCTGACACAGCACTGAAATAAGGCCTCGCTGGAGTACCCTGAGGAAGTGGTGGTGGTGCTGAATATGGGGGCCTGCTGGGCTGGCCCCTCCCAAACTGACCTCTGCCTCTAGCTGGGGCACCTCTAAGCTCTCCAGAGAATCGAGGCCTCTTGTCCTACTGCAACTGCTCCCTACCCTTTTGGCGGTAACCCTTAATCCTCTGAGCAATCTCCATCACTAGCTGATACTCAGTCCCCATCTCAACCTCTTGGGCCATGCTAGCTCAAATATCGAGTGTGTAACCCCGCAACAAATCTCGCACTCTCTCTGCGTCCGTAGGAAATATCATGAGTACATGGCAATACAACTCAAAGAATCGCACCTCATAGTCTGTCATAGACATCTAATCCTGCTCGAGCTGCTCAAACTGACACCGTAAGTCTTCCTTATGAGAGGGTGGAATATACCTATCCAATAGAAGCCATGTAAACTGATCCCGAGTCATGGGAGGAGAGCCTGCTGGTCCCAAGAAGGTAAGACTGCCACCATCTACGGGTCTTGCCCTCTAACTGGAAGGCAGTAAAATCTATTCTACGGGACACCAATATCATCATGTTGTTCAGTCAGTCCTTGCACCTATCAATGAAATCCTGGGCATCCTCGTGAAGCTCACCTCGGAAGATAGGAAGGTGTAGCCTAGTCCATCTATCCAATAACTTCTGCGAATTGCCATCCGCAACTGGCCTGGGCTCAGGTGCCACTACTGCAACTGGCTGGGCACCGCTTGCGGGTAGAGCACTCAGAGTGTGATATACGGCAGCTGCGTGCCCAAGAGCCTGAGCAGTAGGGGTCTGTGCTCCACCTCCTACCTGAGACATGGCGAGGTCTTTTGGAAATAAACCAGCCTGAGTGATAGAGTCCATCAACTGTAGGATACGGCCCATAACCTCCTAGAAACCCGGTGTTGTCATGAAATCCATCGGAGTATGCTGCTGCGGGCACCTCGACCTGCTCCTCAATAATGGGATCCTCTGCTAGATCCAGCGGTGGTGCAACCGGGGAAACTCTAGGACACCCTCGTCCCCTACCTCAGGCTGGTGCCCTCCCCCGGCCTCTGCCTTGGCTTCTAAAAATGGAAGGAGCAGCTCCTCCCCGGTTTGGAACATCCGCGGTACATGTCCTCACCATCTGTGAGAGAATAGAAGAAGTAAGTTTAGTATACCATCAACTGCATGATAGAAGATGTATAAAGAGTAGTTTCCTAGAACCCTATAGCCCCTCAAAGATAAGTACAAACGTCTCCATATCGATCCGCGGGACTTTACCAGGTTTGCCCAGAACTTGAGAGACCGACGTGAACCTAGTGCTCTGATACCTTTAATGTCACGACCCAAATTCTATATTAGGCCGTGATGGCACCGAACACCATTGTTAGGCAAGCCAATACTAATCAAATAGTAAATTCTCATTTGTATAGTGAGTACGTGATAACTTTCCATTATTGATTAAGAAATTTAGAGTTTAAAAATTTAAGAATATTTAAATGGAAGTAATAAATGCGAATCTCAATCATGAATACAAGCCAAAACATCATAAGTTTACCAATATGTGTGCCAAGACCTGGCGTCACAAGCGTACGTGCAATCTAGTAGAATATACAAAACCATACTATCCTACTGTCTAGAAAAGAAATAGACAGGAACATAAAGATGAAAGAGAGAGAGACTCTAGCTGCTGCGAAACGACTCAAAAGGGTAGCTCACCGGAAAGTCTCAAGCTGAGAGTCCACTCTACGTGCCGGACTGATGGCCAGGTGCACCTGCCTCAAAGCCTGTACAATCAATTACAGAAGTGTAGCATGAGTACATAAAAATATGTAACCAGTAAGTATCTCGCCCAACTTCGCAGAAGTAGTGACGAGAGGTTGACTCCCACACTTACTAGGGCTAGCAAATATAATAATATGAAGTTCAATATTTTAATTCACAATGTATGTAGATAACAACAAGCTCAAACAAGAACAATACTGAAAATCCTTCCATCCAATCAATAAATCTAGGAACTTTCTTTATTTAAAACAGGCGACCTTTCAAGCAATGAATTATATGAATTGTAAGGGGTTCCGGTTCTATTATCACACACAAATACCATCGAGGACATTCGGCCCGATCCAAAATAAAAGTAAATTGTGCACTGCAAGGGTCGAATGGCCCGGACCATATATAAATTTACTTTCCTACCAAGGCGAACGACCCACTCCCATGAGAGTAGTCGAAATAATCTCCCCGCTCGCGAAATATACTTGCGACGCGGTTAAGTATAAATACAACTTAATGTTTCCCTAGTTCTTTTCAAAATAAATATTTACTTGAAATCCTTGAAATCATAACATCTTCAACTTAGTCTCATTCAATACAAATCAACAATTATAGTCATATAACAGTACCCACAAAGCATGGTGTAAGCCTAGAACTACCCGGACATAACAGGAATAGTAGCTATGTACGGACTCTCGTCACTTCATGCTTACGTAGTCCCCACAATTAATCATATATTAATTAAGTTCACTTATGGGGAAATTTGCCTCTTACAAGGTTAGAAAAGAGACTTAGCTCGTTTTGAGCCTACTTCCAATTCAAGAATGCGCTCAAACTCTCAAATCGGAGCCGTACAATCCATAACCATTCAAATAGGGTAAAAACCAATCATTATAGGTTTACAAATTCATATTCTAGCTATTAAAGTAATTATCCTTATCCATCCCCAAAGGCAAGGTTCCTAAAATTCACCCCTGGGCCTACGTGCCCGATTTCAGAAATTTTTCGAAGGAAGTTGTTACCCACAACCTAAGGATCAAGAATATATGATTTTTTCTTCATTCCATAATGAATTTCACGGTTGAATCTTGTTTTTATAAAAAAACTAGGATTTACTCTAAACCCATAATTTCTACTAATTTACATGTTGTAATTTACCTATAAACTATGTTTTAAACTCATATTAAGTAGAAATAACTTATCTCACAAAGCTAGGTTGAAATATCCCCTTTTGAAGCTCCCAAATCGCCCAAATATAGAGTAAAATGTTTCAAAAATGATACAACTCCCTTATTAAATAAAGGCCATTGCCTTCAGCGATTTCTGCATCTGCGATGAGGGGACCGCATCTATAGTATCGCTTATGCGGGAAAGTTTCTTCTTCTACAGAAATGGGCTGGGTCGACTGAGGCTGCTTCTGCAGAAGGCCCACAGCATTTGCAGTTCCGCTTCTGCGTAGGAATGGCCGCATCTGCGGTTTCTGGGTTGCCCAACCCTGATCATATCTACGAGTCATTTCTCGTACATACAGGCTCGTATCTGCTGCTTGCCAACTATAGGTGCGGTTATGACAACAGTTGGAGTTTCAACTCCTCCTCAAATTTTCAACGTAGCTCGAGTCTCGTCTGATTGATACTTGGGACAAGTCCGAAATGATAAAACGGACTCGCACGAACCCTCAAAATTCCGAAAACAACATTCAACTAGGAATCACACCCTAAAACCAATTGATTCAAACTTATGAACTTCAAATTCTTTAATTACTTCCAATGTGACGAGATGTACTTATACTACTCGAATTGACACCAAATTTTACGTGCAAGTCTTAAATAGCATTGCTGAACTACTCTCGGTCTTGAAATTCTATTCAGACCTCAATAACACAAAAACCCGCTCCAAACCAAATTTAAAGAAGTTTAAAATCCTTAAGGAATCAACTTTCACTATTAGGCGCCAAAACGCTCCCAGATTATCCAAAACCCGGTCTGAACGTACTCCCAAGTGAAAAATTATCATACGAATCTATTGGAATGGTCAAATTCCAATTCCAAGGTCGGTTACTCAAAATGTTGACTGAAGTCAAACTTGGCCTTTTAAGCCAACCTTAAGGAACCAAGTGTTTCGATTTCAATCAACTCTTCCAAATCCCAAGCCAACCATCCCCGTAAGTCATAAATTAGTTAAAGCAAGTATAGAAAGTCTTAGCTCTAGAAAGCAAAATGACCAGTGGGGTCGTTACATTTAAGGAGAAATTATCAACAGTCCATATAGTTGTGTCCCCTGATTAGAGTCAACCTTTTGAGGTTATGTATGATGTTATAGCAATTGGAGTTGTTTTAGGCCAGAGAAAGAATAAATTTTTTTGTCCCATTTACTATGCCAGTAGAACAATGAATGAGGCTTAACTGAATTATGACACAACAGAAAAAGAGTTACTACCAGTAGTATTTGCATTTGATAAATTTCGTTCTTATTTGATAGGAACAAAGGTCACTGTTTTTACTGACTATACAACTTTAAAATACCTCTTAGCAAAAAAAAGATGTTCGACCTAGATTGTTAAGATGGATTTTACTTTTACAAGAATTTGACCTTGAGATAAAAGATAAAAAAGGAACACAGAATCAGGTAGCTAACTATTTTTCTAGACTAGAAGACCCTCCCCTTAAGTTTAGCGAGATAAAAGAAGAATTTCCTAATGAACACATTTTTTGAGTTTACTCTGTTGTGACTCAACCACCCTGCTTCGCAAATATTGCTAACTACTTGCTTGGAAGATGGACTCCTCCAGATCTCTTTTACCAGCAGAAAAAAGCTTATTTCTAATGCTAAGTATTATTTGTGAAATGAACCTTACTTCTTCAAAATTTATGCCGATAATATCATCAAGAGTTTTACACCTGAAGAAGAGATGACCAAAATTTTGTATCACTATCATGATGGAGCATTGGAGGTCATTATGCTTCAAACCCTACGTCATTTAAAGTATTGGAGGCTAGAGTTTTCTAGCCAACACTCTTCAGAGATGCCCGAGCTTATGTTGCACAATAATATTACTAAGAGAGATGTGATGTTATTACAATTAATACAGGTATGTGAAATATTTGATGTTTGGGGAATAGATTTCATGGGTCCTTTTCCTTCTTCTTATTCTTTTGAATATATCCTTGTGACTGTTGATTATGTATCAAGATGGGTTGAAGCCATCCCCACAAGAAAGAATGATGCTCATACAATGTGTAATTTTCTTAGAAAAAATATTTTTACTAGATTTGGCACACCTCGAGTCATCATTAGTTATCAAGGAACTCATTTCATGAATAGGCAATTTTCTACTTTGCTATCAAAATATGGTGTGATACACAAAACTACAATGCCATATCATGTTCAAACACAGGTGCGAGTTAAACTTTTCAACCGAGAGATAAAAAGAATTCTTGAAAAGATGGGTAGAATTTCAAAAAAGCCTGGCCTTTAAAATTAGATACTGCATTATGGGCATACTAAATGGCATTCGAAATGCCAATTGGAACATCCCCATATAAATTAGTCTTTGGAATGTCTTGCCATGCCAGTTGAATTAGAACATAAAGCTTTTAGGGCACTAAAAGCATTAAACTTTGAATTAACTTTTGCTGGTAAAAAGAGACATTTTCAGGTTAATAATTGGAAGAACTGAGGTTGGAAGCATAAGCAAATACAAAATTTTTCAAAGAAAAAACAAAAATATGGCATGAGAATTTGATCCGAATTTTTTTTCAAAATTGGAGATCAAGTACTTAAAAATAGCAAGCTAAGGCTATTTCCAGAAAAATTAAAATCGAGGTATACAGGTCCTTATAATATTATAGATGTTACTCCATATGAGGCAATTAAAATTCAAAAGATCAATGAAGGAGACAAATTTAAAGTAAATAGTCATAGGTTAAATATGTATTTTGGATGACATTTTGAGCAACAACCATTGGTAACCTTGATAGCCTAAACATTTTGCTGTTAATAAGTCGAGCTGACGATATTAAACTTAGAATTATAATTTCCTTACCTGTAGCCATTGAGGGTGAATCAATGAAACCGCATAAGCCCAATATAATTTATATGAATAAATACTTAACCAATTGATCTGGTTAATATCCAGATTATTGTACAACCAGGTGTTACGACCCGCCAGTCGTCTCATGATTTACCACTTCGTTTTCTCCATTTCTGCTTCTTTATGCTTTGTTATTCATGTTTTGTGGTATCGGGTTGGTCGTATTGAGTTCGGAATAATTTTTTATAAGGTTCGAGACACTTAGTCTCTTTTAAGGAAGCTTAGGTCTGGATATTGACTTATGTGTTAGAGGGTTAGGATGTGAGTTTTGATGGTTCGGTTAGCTTCGGGAGGTGATTTATGACTTAGGAGTGTGATCAGAATGGGTTTTGGAGGTCCGGAGTAGAATTAGGCTTGAATTGGCAAAGTTGATATTTTGGCGATTTTCGGTTGGTAAGTGAGATTTTGATCCAAGGGCCACAATGGAATTCCGAGAGTTGTTGTAGCTTCGTTGTGTCATTTGGGATGTGTGTACAAAATTCCAGGTCATTCGGACGTGATTTGGTTGGGTTTTTAATCGAAAGCGTATTTTGGAAGATTTTATAAAATTAGGCTTGAATTCGATGTGATTTGGAAGATTTGATGTTGTTTGAAGTGTTTTGATGGTTGGAACTAGTTTGAATAAGATATTGGGTTATGTTTGTACTTTTGGTTGAGGTCCCGGGGACCTTGGGATGATTTCGGATGGTTAACGGGAAGATTTTGGAACTTGGGAGATTGAATAAAAATTACTGCTTCTGGTGTTTTTGCACCTGCAGTTTGGGGACCGTAGGTGAGGTTCCGTACGTGCGAGGGTGAAGGTCGCAGATGCGAAAGTTGTCTTGGGCGAGCAGTTTCCGCAGAAGCGGTCAAAGTGGCCGCATCTGCGCAGTCGCATATGCGAAATTTCTATCGCAGATGCGGTTCAGACTTTTAAATGAAAGACCATAGAAACGGTTTTTTTGGGCGCATATGCGGTACCGCAGATGCGGATTATGGACTGCATATGCAGAAAGGTCTGGGCAGACCTTATATGTTATTTAATTTCGCAATTTTGGGTTATTTCATCATTGTTGCCTTCAACCTTGGAGTTTTTGGAGCGATTATGAAGAGAGAAATCAAGGGACTTCATTGAGTTAAGGATTTTTGGACCTAAAACTCAATTGTATGGTAGATTTTCATGGATTTAGGGCTGTTATTAAAGGAAATAAAAGGCTAAAATGGAGGTTTAAGGCTTGAGTTTAAGAGGGTTTTAAATGAGAATTTGAGGGGTGATTTGGACTCCGATTTTTGTATTCTTGGTGTGTATGAACTCAAGGGAAGACGAGGAATCTAATGATCTGAAAATTCATGGGTTTCAAGAAGTGGGCCCGGGGCTCAGGTTTTGCTAATTTCGAGATTTTTGGTATTTTTCAATTGTTTTCGCTTGGGCTTTGTTCCCTTAGCATGTTGGGACGTATTCGTTTTGATTTTGGATAGATTCGACGCACGTGGAGGCCGATTCGAGGGGCAAGGGCATTGCGAGTTAGAGATTTAGCCGGTTTAAGATGATTAATGATTGTAAATAATGTTCTGCGGGTTTGAAACCACGGATTGCACATCGTAGTGTTATATTGAGGTAAGACACGCGCTCGATGATGAGTGTGGGGACATTTTCTATTGGGGATTGTGACTTGGTCCGTCCCGATTGATGATTTTACTGCGTATTTGACTGAAACTTATTTCGTAACATCATGACTTGGGCTAATTGCCATATTTGGGCTTCGTGCCAATTATTTCAACCCTTTGGGGATTTTCATAACTATTTCCTCACTGAACTCACTCATGCTGTTTTCCACTATTTTACAACCCGGCCACTTTTAATCAGTTTTAAGACTTAAATGATTTACTAATGCCCGAGGGGCTTGTGATGATTTTCAGACTAAGTGCGGCTGAGGGGCATATGTGAGGATACACTGAGTGATATGAGGCCGAAGGCCTGAGATACATTTATACGCCACGAGGTGGCTTGAGTGATGTGATGCCGAGAGCCAAGAGTTGATGCCACGAGATGGCTTGATATTGCGCTTGGGCCATAAGGGGCCGCTCCAGCGTCTGTACACCCCCAGTGAGCACAGGTACCCATTGTGATCTGAGAGTGAGCCCGAGGGGCTAATATTGTTCTAAGAGTGAGCTCGAGGGGCTGATATCGTTCTGAGAGTGAGCCCGAGGGGCTGGTACTGTTATGAGATATTGCCTGAGGGGTGAACCTTTATGTGTTATTGTGACGACCCAAAGGGTCATCACCTATTTTCTTACCCATTCTATACTTCCAAGGCATTGAAAACCTCATTTAGGGTTACCTCGATTTGGTGCACAGTCTGGGTGCGTAGCCGGAAAGCTTAAATATGAATTATGTGAGAAAAATGCTAAGTTTTGATATTAAAATGAATAAATTTGACTTCGGTCAACATTTTGGGTAAACGGAGCCGGACCAGTTATTTGACGGTCTTGGGTGTCCGAAATCGAATTTTGAGGTCCGAAGCCCGAGAAATTAATTTTTGTATGAAATTATTTTCTGGAAATGATTAAGGAAATTAGAAATGAAATTTGATTAGAAGACTATGCTATCGGTCGCGTATTCTGGTTCCGACACCCGGTACAAGTCTTATATATGATTTAAGCACTTTATGTAAAGTTTGGTTGAAAACGGACGTCGTTTGATGTGTTTCGGACTTAAAATGGAAATTTAATATTTTATGAAAATTTGGAAGGAATCATGGATTTTGAGACTTAATTCGATGATTATGATGTACTTTTGGCAATTTGATCGCACAGATAAGTTCGTAGGCTGTTTTTGGGGTTGTGTGTATGTTTGGTTTGGAGCCCCGGGGGCTCAGGTGAGTTTTGGATAGGCCGTGAGTGCATTTTTGAACTTAGAAAAAAATTTGGTATCTTCAATTCTGATATATTCGCATTTGCGAAGAAGTTCTCGCAAATGCGAGCCTTTGATCGCAAATGCGAGAAAGGGGGAATGCTGCACTGGGTCGCAAATGCGACCATTCGGATTGCAAATGCAAAGGTTAGCCAGTCGTAAATGCGAATTTTTGCTCGCAAATGCGAAGTATGGATTTTTCAAGAGGGTTCGCAAATGTGAACCCCGGTTCGCAAATGTGAACCCTAGTTCGCATTTCCCATATTTGTCGGCCAATTCGCAATTCCCATATCTGGAGCTTGCATTTTTCATACTTAGTCGAATTTTGAACCATTTTTCACCCCATTTTCAAAACACAACTCCTTAGGCGATTTTCCAAGAACAAGACTTCTTCCAAATCATTTGTAAGTTGATTTTTACTCATTTCTTTCAATCATTAACATTATTTAACATGTTTTCAACTTAAAAATGAAGGATTTTTATGGGTAAAATTGGGGGTGTTGGGTAGAACCTAGGTTTTTCTAAAATTGGGGATTTGAACCTTGATTTGAGGTTCGATTTCAAAACAAATCATATATTTGGGTTCGTAGGGGAATGGGTAACCGAGTTTTGGTTCGAGTTTAGACCACGTGGGCCCAGGGGCAATTTTGGAATTTTTGAGAAAAACTTTGGGAAATTCATTTTAATGCATTCAAATTGATTCATTTAGTATTTATTAAAGTAACTAAGTGACTTGTGACTACATTCAAATGGATTGGAGGTGGAATCACGGGGTAAAGTTATAGTTGAGGCTTGAGTTGAGTTCAAAGCATCGAGGTAAGTGTTTGGTCTAACCCTAGCTTGAGGGATTAGGAGTTGAGTCATAATTGCTACTTTTTTTGTGTTGAGTACGACGTATGGGCATGGTGATGAGTATCCATGCGTTGGTGTCGAGCATGACCGCGAGTCTTAATTTGATAATCGTGTATCCTTGATTAATCCTATGAAAGTTTTGACTGAATATTGGTATTAGTTGTGCCACGTAGAAGTTGAATAGACTGGTTATAGCTGACTTTCCCTTGTCGGGATGTTTGACTTATTGTTATTGTTTTCCTTGCCAGGAAGTTATTATTTTGATTATTTCCCTTGCCGGAATTATATTGTGTATTGTGTTGGAAGTAAAAGGAGCGGGTGGTACGCCTACCACAAGTGATATTGAAAAGGGAGCGGGTGGTAAGCCTACCACAAGTGATATTGAAATAGGAGCGGGTGGTACACCTACCACGAGACGTTGAGAAATAGGATCGGGTTGCACGCCTGCAGCAAGATGAGTTGAATATTAAAGTTGTCTTATTTCTTTATTTTGTGTTAGAAGCTACACTATAGATGTACGCTCTATTATTCCTGATACTTTTTTTCTATCTATTCCCCTTGAAGCATGTTCCTTTCCCCCGCTTAAATTGTTTGTTCTTGCTGTTTCTCCGTTGTAATTGTATATATATATATCTATAAAGGTTTATCTGGAGTCTGGTCCTAGCCTCGTCACTACCTCGCCGGGGTTAGGCCAGACACTTACCGACACATGGGGTAGGTTGTGCTGATACTACACTCTATGCTCTTTTGCACAGATCCAAGTTCTGGACAGTAGCAGTAGTAGCACGGCAGCCAGCTTTCTATCCAGGGAGACATCGAGGTAGCCTTGCAGCCGTCCTTAGGCCCGACGTCTCCTCTATCCTTTATTCTAGTCCGTTATCTCCTTGTACTCAACAAACAGTTATATTTCTTTCAGACATTGTATTTAGTACTCTTAGTGGTTCATGAGAGTTGTGACACTAGTCTTGGGTAGAGGCTTACGTTGAACTTTCCGCATTTCTATTCAGTTTTTCTTTAATTTAAGACTTCCGCTTACTTAATTAATTCCATTGCTTTTACATTGTTACCGATAATTGTTAAAGAGGATCATGTTGTTAAAAAAGTAATTAAACTTGGCTTGCCTAGCTCCCATTAGTAGGCGCCATCACGACTCTCGAAGGTGGGAAATCCGGGTTGTGACAAGTTGGTATCAGAGCTTTAGGTTACATAGGTCTCACCACTCACGGACAAGCTTATTAGAATTTGAGGGATCGGTATGGAGATATCTGTATTTATCCGCTAGAGCCTACCGAGTTAGGAAAAGTTTTATATTTGTTCTTTCTTGTCGTGCGGTTTGGTTTCTCAATGCTAATTGAATTTCTACTCTCTTCTCTCGTAGATGGCAAGAACACGAGCTTCCCCATCTACCGATCAGCAGTCCGAGCCCCAAGCATCTCCCGCTAAGGGCAGAGGGCTAGCCAAGGTTGTGCTAGAGGCCGGGTAGGGGCAGAGCTCAGCCCCGAGCAGTAGCACCAGTGGCGGAGTCTCAGGTTGACTTTGACGAGGAGGTTTTGGCCCCAGCCCCAGTAGATTCGGTGGGCCCAGCTCAGGTCCTAGAGGGGTTTATTGCTACCCCAGTTCTTCAGCACGCTCTGGTTCGATTGGTGGGTCTTATGGAGAGTGTCACTCGAGCAGGTTTGCTTCCTATAACACCAGTCATCTCTCAGGCTGGAGGAGGGCCCCACACTCCTGCTACTCGTACTCTGGAGCAGGTAGCTCCCCAAGTTCAGGCTCCAGCAGTTCAACCAGTTGGAGCAGCTCAGTCGGGTGTCTAGCCCAGGCCGATGATGGGGCAGCCATGTCTGCCGATGCCTTGTAGAGATTGGATAGGTTCACCAAGCTCTTTACTACTACGTTCAGCAACACTTCTTCTGAGGATCCCCATGATTTCTTATATAGCTACCACGAGGTTCTTCGAAACATGCCTTGTGGAGATTGATACCAATGGTGTTGATTTTGCTGCATTTCGCCTATGCAGATCCGCCAAGACTTGGTGGAGGGATTTCTGTTTAGCAACACCAGCAGGGTCTCTAGCCTTGACCTGGGAGCAGTTCACACATCTATTTCTGGAGAAATTTCTCCCTATTACACAACGAGAGGCCTATCAGAGGCAGTTCGAGCGTCTCCATCAGGGATCCATGACAGTCACCCAGTACGAGACCAAGTTTATTGATTTGGCTCGACATGCCCTTGTTATACTTCCCACTGAGAGGGAGAGTGTGAGACGGTTTATTGATGGACTCATTTAGCCTATTCATCTCCAGATGGCTAGAGAGGTTGGGAGCAAGATATCCTTTTAGGAGGTGGCCAATGTGGCTCGAAGGATTGAGATGGTATTGTC